>CAUYSK010123413.1:0-40344 GCA_963575035.1 Avahi laniger
TGGAAAACTCAAAGAAAGCAGAGAAATTGAGGGAAGGCCTCATAAAAACAGCAGTCTTTGCCGGTGACCATAAACCTTTCACCCGAGCAAGTTCTTCCTCTCGGTAAGCTTGGCTCAGAGCCCCGCTGTCTGCTGCAGGGAGGGCGGGCAGGGTGGTACCTTGTTCGCAGGTTCTCTGGCTGGGGCGGACCATCAAATACCGACAGGACATCAAAGTCCTCTTCCAGGGCAAAGGACTGGAACACGAGCTGGATCCGGTGCTGGTCCTCCGCCATGATGGTCCACGTGCAGTTGGCATAATTGGGGTAGCCATACGGGAACCCTGGGCTCTCAACTGTCCCATTAGGGCCGTGCAGTTGGAACGTGCAGTTCTGGCCTGGGAGAGAGAAAGGCAGCAGTTCAGTGTAGGCAGAAGAATTTCTACAAGCTTCCGGAGAGACGGGAGCAAATCATTAGAGAATCATCCATCCACTTTTTCCCATGTGCTTCCTACGGGCCAGACCTGTGCTTGGCGCAGAGGGAGCCAAGACGGGCGGCTAGCACTGACTGTGCGCTTGCTGGGTGCTGTGTGCTGTGCACTGACATGGTGATCGATCGCGTATCATTTTATTCAAGCCTCAGAGCAACTCTGTGCAGTAGAAAACTTAGCCTCAGAGTTTAAACTAAAAAGCAACCAATAGCAGCCTAAACTCAGACTTCTCCTTCACAACATTAAACACTAGAATGACGATTTCAAACCTTCTCCGTTGTCTGCATGCAGCTCCTGATCTCAGCTAAGGTCCTCTCCTCCCGCTCTCCACAGAAAATACAATAAAAGCCCTCAGTGAGGATCGCCTTGTCTTCCCAACTCTAAGTCCATCTAGCCTGCTCCGTGCTCTCTTCCTTCCTCCTACAGAGGACCCACCTCTCTCTCCATCCAGACGGAATCTTTCCACGTGCCCCTCGGATCCCATTCCTCCCTACTCTTGGAGAACCTTCTATGATCTCGTTTCTCTCTCCTGGAAACTTCTCGTTTTAAATGTGCTCAGGATCATTAAGAAAACAATTCCCCACTCCACTCCTCATCTCCCCCCAGCCTTGTCTCTCTCTCCTCCCCTTCACAGCCAGATTTATAGAAAACACAATCTGTCTATACTTTCTGTCTCCATTTCCTTACTTCCCACTCACTCTCCAGCTCCATCGGCTCTGCCTTCTGGTCCTAGAGATCCACCCAAACAGGTCTGCTAAGGTCACCGAAGGGATATTTTTCCATCTTTGTGTTAACTGACCACTCAGCCACCTCCGATGCTGTTGCCCACCCGCCTTCTGGAAACACTCCTTCCCCCCAGAGCATCTCAGACCTCGCTCTGCACGCGCACCACCTGGGGATCTGGCTCAGACGGAGACACAGATGGACACCTGGGTGCGGCTGGAGAGTCTGCGTGTCCACCTGGCTCCCTGGGATGCGACGATCCTGCTGCAAGGACCACACGGTGAGCGGCAGCGCCCGGGGCTTCCGCCCATGTCCCCACACTCCTTTCCCGCCACTGCTCTTTCTCTGCCTCCTTCCCGCTCAGAGTCGGGGCCTCTCCCCCTCTCTGCAGTCTAGAGGACCTCCCCTCTCGTGCACAGATGACTCACGACGTCGCAGTCCGGCACGGACCTCCCCTCTGGGCCCCAGGCCTGACACCTCCTCCGGGATGCTCAGGCTTGCGACGTGCCCCCGCCACTCTGTCCTCCACTGCTGCCCCTCAGTGAATGGACTGGTGCCTGATCTCTTTGTCCACATAAGGCCCACCCACCTTGCTGATTTTCTCTCTAGTATTTCTGCCAGCTGCTGAGAGAGGGCTGTTGAAGTCTTGAATTATAATCATGGAACTATCTGTCCCCCCTTGAAGTTTTATCACTTTTCGTTTCACGTAACTCAAAGCTCTATCGTTTGCAATGTACACATATAAGTTTGCTAAGTCTTGGTGAATCAACCCGTTCATCATCTTGTAATGCTTTCTTCCCCCTTGTCAATACTCTTGTCAAAACTTAATCCGATACCGATACCGTCACTCTTGCATTTTTTGGTTAATGTTTGCGTGGCTTATATTTTTTCATCATTTTATTTTAAGCCTTACCCATATCATTACATTGGAAGTCAATTTCCTGTGAGCTCAGGCCATGCTATTTTATCCATTTTGCGTATTTCTGTCTTTTCATTCGTATATTTAGGCCATTTAGATTTAAAAATAATTACTGATGTGTTAGGGCTTAAGTCTGCCATTTATGATTTGATTTTTGTTCGTGTTCCCTTTTTATTGTTCCTCTCTTGTATTTGCTGTTATTTTGCATTTTTTACTTGTCTTCCTGTGGGTTACTTCAAGTTTTTTTAGAATTTCACGTAATAGATCTGTAGTGGTTTTCAGTGCTGATGATCCCGACTTACGAGGGGATTACATTCCTAATAGACCCAACGTAAGTTGAAAATATATTGTTGAAAGTGCGTTTAATACTCTTAACCTACTGAACATCATAGCTTAGCCTATCCTACCTTAAACATGCTCTGAAAACTGGCATTCTTCTGCAGTTGGGCAAAATCATCTAACACAAAGCCAGTTTTAAAATAAAGTTATTATAAAGGGTTTTGGATCAAGACATAAATAAATAAAAATAAGTAAATAAATAAGGCCCACCTAGAAGCTGACACCTTCCTCTCCTTCACATCCCCACGGCCAATCTACCACCCAGTCTCTGTCTACACCTCCCCCACCCCACACCAAGCTCTTCCCTGGACTCCCATAGTGACTCCTAACTGCTCAACCACATTTATTCTGGTCCTTGCCCACCATTCTTCACACTGCAGCTGGGGGCATCTTTTCAAAACAGAAATCCGATCAGGTCATTCCCCTCTCCCTCTGCCCCAAACATTCAATGGCTCCTCATTTCTCTTCAATAAGGAAAAAACATTTAAGGTCTGGAAGGATTCTACGTGGTCAGGCCCTTAGTGATCTCTCAGCCTCATATCCACCGGCTTTCCAGACAAACTCCGCCCTTCTCAGACCTTTGTACCTGCCACACTCTCTCACTACACAGCCACAGGACCTTTACATATGCTGTTCTCTCTGTCTAGACCACGCTTTCCTCCCTTCTTGGCATAGTCATCTTTTAGATCTCAGCCTAGTGATCCTCCTTGATTAAGTGAAAGCTCCTACTATATGTTGTCATGACACCATAACCTCTCCTTTGTAGCACTTATCATAGAAGCAAATTCCATATGATTGTTTCATAGGTATCCATATCATAAGTATCTGTCTTCTCACCAGGCTATAAGCTCCATGACAGCAGAGACCATATATGAGTTTGCTTATCTTGGCATCCACATCCGAAGCTCAGTACCAGGCCCATGGTAAGTTCTCAATAATTTAATATATTGCATGTATTTATTTAGTGTTTTGCCAGACACTCTTCTAAGAACTTTACCTATATTGACTTGTTTAATCTTTACAACAACTCTATATGGTGGGTACTAGTAATATCATCTCTATTTCACAGATGAAGAACTAAGACAAAGAGAAATTAAGGAATGGGGCCCAAGTCATTGCCACGCAAAGGGATTCAAACATAAGCAGTCCACTCTGAATTCATTCTTCAGCGTGATACTGATAAACTGACTCAACAGTAATTTTTTTAAAGCCCACATTACGGATTAACTGACAAAGGACAGTTAATCTCTAAAATGACTTTTAATATTAAGAAATCTCTTAACATAATGTATGCCATTAAATAAGAAAAAAGGTTAAGGTCTTCCAAATAAATGCTCAACAGGCATTTAATAAAATTAGTCATGTAACCCTGATTAAAATAAGCATTCAGCACTAAGAAAAAGAGTATTTCCTTACCACGATAAAGGTTGCATTTTAGAAACACCTGATTAAGATCGCGGACTAGACAGAGACGCCCTATCACCTCTGGGATTTCACGCCTCATTGGAAGAGCTAACCCATGCAGCACGAGAAAAAGAAGTGAGAAAAGAGGAGGCAAAATTATGGTTTACAGATGATATATTAAGATACCTACAAAACCCAGGAGAATTAATTATAAAGCTATTAGAGCTAATAAGAAATTTCATTAAAGTAGCCAAATGCAAAATAATACCATCTGTCACATTCCTATATGCCAATGAGATAAAATATGAAGAAAAAAGATCCTGTTTATGGTAACTACAAAATGCATATAATCCATAGAAATAAACTTAATAAGAAATATGCAGGCACTATATGAAAATAACTTTTACAGAGGGGTAAAAAAATTTGAATAATTGGAGTGACATAGCATAATCTTGAGTGGAAAGACTAACTACTGAAAGGTTAATTTATAATATTAACCTCTTGAAAAGTTGTAGAAAAGTTAATTTATGAGCTTAATGCAATTCTGGCCAAAAGCGCAATGACCTGTTTTAAATTTGGTAAAATGATACCTAAGTTTAACTGGAAAAATAGATTATTGCAGACGATGTACTTTTTTAAAAAGGAAGTAAATTTAGTAGTTTCATCCTACGAGATAACAAACGACATCACAAACAACACTTATGAAAATAATGTGGTAGCAGTCCAAGAGAGGACAGATAGAACTTGAAATGATGTTGCAAGAATACTAATACCTACAGTACATACAAAAATTGACATATGTATAAGGCAGTATTTTAAAAAATCGATGAAAAAAAAGATTTTTGCAGGGTCAACTAATTAACAGTTTGGCAAAAGAATTATGTTATCTCCTCTGTTCACACCATGTACCAAAATAAATTCCAGATGGAGCAAAGAATTAAGTGTTTAAAAAAATCAAGTCGCAAAATAATTAGAAGAAAATATATGTAAATTATCTGACTGACTTTCTGAACATAATGTGGAAGATACTGTAAGACTGATAGTTTTATATAAAAAGTATATGTCATGTCAAAAGTAGAAACAAAATTAAAAACTATGCAAAAATGTTAGGTAGAAAAGTAGTGACCTTAGTTTAGAAAGAACTATTACTAATACTAGGAAGAAAGTACTATTTCTAATAATTGGACAGAATCTAAATAAATTAGTTCACAAAAGAAGATACAAGTAGCCCAGAAACCAGAAAAATATCCAACCACAGTAATAATGAAATACGGCTTCTGTCTGTCTCCACAACTTTCCAAAGAGTCCTGGATATACTTCCCTGAACTTCCCCTCACTGATACAGGCACGAAATCTACTTGGCTCATGTCTCTAAAATCTGTCTGGTGAATGTCACTGCATCATGTCATTCATTCATTCATTCCTCTAGGCTAGACCCTGTGATAAGCCATGGTGGATCACAGACTAACCATAAGTAAATCCATCCACTGGGTGGTACCATGCCAGAGGGGCGCACAGAGTGATTCTGAAGTACAGACACCACAGGGGCCATATCTTAAGGTCCACCCTCATTCATGTCATGGACAATCATCGAAATACTAACATTCACCACCATGTCCAGCATCCCAGACCTCTTCCTTGGCTCAGACCTGCCCAGATCTAGAGATTCTGATTCAGAATCAGGGTGTGGACGCACAGCTACTGCTATAGAGAAAGAAGGGGAGGGGCTCAGAACAGAGCCTCTGGGAACATTTTTCATGCAAGGGAACAGGAAAGGTGACGGAGTAGGGACAGGCAGAATAGTAGAAGAGCTAGAGGGCCGTTCCATGCAGGAGAAGGTGACTCAATGTTGTGACCGCCACAGAGAGACGAAGATGAGCTTTGGGATGAGGTCGCTCAGTCTGATGTCTAAATGGTCCCTCTGGAAGTAAGAACGCTGAGAGCTGGAGCTTTGTTCTGGTCCCTGCCACATCCCCAGTGCCCAGAATTCAATAAGTATTTGCTGAATGGATACATCAATTCCAGCAAAGGCAGGAGGGAGGCTGGCAAAGTGGACAGAGGCCAGATCGTAATAGGTAAAGGCAAGACTGGCTGATGAGACGGTGGAAGGCTGTTATATTTCAAACAAGAACATATGCATTTTGCTCATCGTAGAAAATCTGGAAAATACAGGCAAGGTTTTAAAAGAGAAAACTGATCCTAATCTCATCTTCCTTCCAGAGGCAACTGTTCTTAATATTTTTCTAGATTTTTTTCTAGATTTTTCCATGTCTATTTCACATTGTTGAGATACTACCATATGTATAATCTTGTGTGCTCTTTTTTCAGTAAGTTATTCTTCCATCTTAAATTACAAAAGGAAATGTGCACTTGTAATGTGCATAGATATGCATGTTTGTAATGCAAGTATAAAGAAAAAAGTATGCCCGGTTTCCCACCCTTCCACCCAATCCAAAGTTACGGAAGTTAACAGCCAGGTGTGTGTCCCTCCCCCACCTTCTCTTCTCTCATGCAAACATATGGACACATTCCAGGAGAGTTTTTATTATTTTGTTTTAAAAAAGACGGTAGTTTAGCTCATTTCTCTGCAACTTGCTTTCTCACTTAACAATACATTGGGGATACCTGCCAGGTCAGTAGATACAGATCTAACTCATTTTTTTATATAAGTGTGTGATATTCCATGCCATGGATATATCTCAATTTATTCAAACACTCCCCTGTTGATGACCATTCAGGTCATTTCTCGGTTTTCTTCTGTAACAATTCACTAAACATTGTAACATGAGCTTTCCCCAAGATATTGAATCTGTTCATAAACAGCATTTTAAATGGACGCACGGCTTTCCAATATATGGTTATACTAGAATTTACTCAACCATTCTCCTGTTGCCAAACATTTAAATTGTTTCTGGATTTTTTTTTTTCCTGTTATAAATTAGACCTGGACCCTTAGTTACATCTGGTCACAGGATGCTTGTCGGTGCAGCGGAAAATGCTTTTCCGTGACCAGAGTCCAAGAACGAATGTTCACTTATGCAGTTACCGCACCCAGCTTGAGTTTTTGGGGGGTATCTTGTCCATATTAGGCTGGCTGACCTCTGTCAGGGACGATTAGAAAGGGCTAGAAGCCTGATGCGTTTGGAAGGCCCCCAGAAATTGAATATATGTTAGTGAGGTGAGGAAGCTCTAACCCAGAGCAGACACCCCAGATTGAAACGCTAATGGTGTGGGAGCCCAGGCCAAATGGCCAAGTGTCCTTTCATGCTCATGAAATGCTGATGGCTTCCAAGCAAAAGGCTACCTGTTCTTCACTTCTAGTGACTGATGCTCTGCCTGCAGACAGATATGCTGCTACTGACATTCACGGTGACGGCACCCTGCATTTCTGTCGCAGTAGCCAGGACAGTCTGCCTTCTCCCACTCACGCCTTTGGCCTCCGGTCAGTGTAGCCACCAAGCAAGGCCAAGACCCACATCAGGATCAAGAACAGTTCCAGAGAACTGGACTCTTCAGGTTGCCGCTCATTCATTTTGGATGGTTTCCGCAGGACAGATTTCCAAAAGTGCAGTTTACTGGGTCAGAGGGTGTGAATATTTCTGATCTCCAAAATACTTTCTAGAAAATGTGCACCAATTACATTCTCAACAGCGATGTCTGGGAATGCCTATTTCAAGGCATCATTGCCAACATTGTGTATTATCTTATTGAGAAGTTTTTGCCCGATAGGTACAAAAAATGCTATCATGTTTTGGTTAACATTTCTTTATGACTCGGATTCTACATCTTTTCAACTTTCCCTAATATTAATCATTTTAATTAATCCTTTTGGGAACTAATTTGATGACATCCTTGGCTGAGTTTTCATCATGGTGTTTATATGTTCTTACTGATTTATATATTTATATATATTATATATAAATTTCTATGTATCATATGTACAACATATTTGTTCTGTAGTTGCTTTGGCCTTTTACTTTTATTATGCTTGACATGCTGAGGTCTCTAAATTTTATATACTTAAATCTTCTATAAAGTCTTACTATTTTTCTTGTCAATTTGTACTAAGAGTCTTTATAGAGTCAGGATTTTAATCTTTTGTCATATTTGTTGCAAATATTGTTTTCTACCTGGTTGTGTGCTTTTTTATTTGGATTTCTCATATCAATTAAAATATTTAATTTTTATAGGCAACCACATTTACCTTTCTTTTTCTTGGTGATAGTCTTCCTTTATTCACATTGGGAGAGACTTCTCTCAGATACAGATTGGTTGGCTTCTCATCTCACTCAACATAAAAGCCAAAGTCCTCGCCATGGCCCCCAAAGCTCCAAATGAATGGGCCCCTCCACCACCTCTCCGCCTCCCGCGTGTCTCTCCTCCTCTCGTCCCTGTGATCCAGCCACATCCCTAAGCCCATCACATGCTCACCTTGGGACCTTTGCATTTGCTGATGCCCAGAAAACTCTTCCCCCCCGTCCTCAGTGACCACCCCAAGTAAAATTCAGGCCTCCTTCCTCTCAGACCTGGCGTTCCAGGCGCCTGCTTTATTTTTCTCCATAGCACTTAGCACCTCTGGCATATATTCTCCTGTTATTTTCTGTGCCCCCCCACCCTTAAAATGCAGTCTCCGTGCGAGAGGGGTGCTGTCTGCTCTATCCCCAGCTCTCAGACCTGAGCCCGACCCATAGTAAATGCTCACAGAATAATAGCTGGTTGAATGAATGAGTACGTGGCTATTAATTGCCCACCCAGCTCTCTGTGCATGGATCGTTCCTTCAGCCAGCTAACTCCAGGCACTTTAAGACTCATTACCTCCTCCAGAAAGCCTTCTGAGAACCCTCAAGACAGCATCAAGCATTCTTCCACTGCTTACTCAACTTTCACTGTGAATAGCATTGCTTTTGCCAATGGCGACAGAAGGGTGTGTTTAAGTGGCCGTCTCCACCGGTGTACTCCTTGAGATTTTATTCATATTTTATCTCTAGCACCTAGTCCAGTACTTGCCATGGTAGACACTCAGTACATATTTCTTGAATGAATGAATGAGTGAAATGAATTAATCTTTTTATACTATTCAAACAATACCCAGCAACTTCATATGTCTGTGTATGTATGCTTTACTTTGGAGGTGGCTTAGTGAAAAGGTTAAAAGCATGGGTTTTGGAAGCAAAAGATTTGGGTTCAAATTTCAGGTTTGCCACTTAAGACCTTGTGGACAATTGTTTAAACTCTTTAAACTTTAGTTTTGACATCTTTCAAATGAACGCCCCCTTCTAGGGTGGTTGTACAGATTAATGTGATAATATCTGCTAAGTTGCTAAATGCTCAGTCTAGTACCTGGCACACTGTAAGTGATCAATAAATACCACCTAATCTTTCGGTAAAGATTTATACTTTTTTTCATATGGATCCCAGTCACATCTTGTTAAGGTTATTCACGGACATTTTATGCACTTTTTGTTGCACTAGTGAATGACATTTTTTCCCATTATTTTTTTCTAATTAGTTATTACGACTACACAGAAAACTTATTGATTTTTATACATTCATCTCCCATCCAACCAGGTTTCTGGACTTATTAATTCTAAACATTTCTCAGTTGATTCCCTTGGGTGTTTTAGGTACACAATCATGTTGTCTACAAATAATGATAATTTTGAAGCGATAACTCTTTTGAGAAGTTTGGCAGGAAAATTCAATTCAATTCTGCAAATATTTATTGACCGATAAGGTCAATTCTGGACAAATTTCATTGGAGATGCCAGTGGGACGTCCAGACGGAGATGGCCAGAAGGCAATTAGGGCCGCAGCCTGGTGCTTGGGGGTGCGGTCTGGGCTGGAGATATGGATTTGTCAAAGCCAGGCAATTAATGGAACTGTCCTAACGGGAAACACAGAGCGGAGCTGCAGCTGCTGGATAAATCATGATGCCTGACGAAGATGTCTCACCTGCCACACGGAGAACCAAGTGGACATCAAGTCTGTGGTCGGCCTCTGGCCCGTCTCTGTGCTGCCTTTCGGCAGGAGCACTTGTCTGCAGATGGGAGAGGCAGGGGTCAAGCAGTATCTTTGGTCCTCTGCAATGACCCTTTAGGGAAGTACCAAGAGTGGTCGTTAGAGATGTTGGCATCGAGCCTCATCATGGCCCCTGCCCCTGCACATCATGTGCCTCAGCCATGTCGCCAACTCGTCACCTGTGTCGTTTGGCTCTTTGCCTGGGATGTCCTTCCTCTGCCATTTCAGCCTAGCAAATCTAACTCACGGTCCCAGAAGCAGTTCACACAGCACATCCTCTGAGTAGTCTCCTCTGGTTTCCAGGCAGAGTCACTGTCTGTCCTACCCCCATCTCCCCACTGCGACATGCAACAACCATCCCCAAACTCCAGACCTCTCCTCTCCCAATCTGAGCTGTTCAAAAAAAGCATGGATGATGTGCCACTCTTGCCTAAAACCCTTCCATGGCTCTTCTGGACAAAGCTCCAGACTCTAAATATGGCCCACAAGACTCCCCACGAGCCGAGCAGGCCCTGCGCCTCCCGCAGGCTTTGCTTCCTGCGGCTCCCCCTGCCCAAGCCAGACTCGTTGGTGCCTCCAGTGCTCAGCATGCTTTTGCTCACAGGAGTCTGCAGACTCGCTGCTCCCTCTGACTGAAGCATCCTTGTCGCATCTCCTGCTCATCCTGTAGGTTGCTGCGTGAAGTCCACTACCCTCTAGAGACCTGGCAGACCTCTTTGCTAAGCTGTAACCCCTCATCCCAACACACGCCCAAGCGACACCCTGCTGTGTGTCTGGGGGCAGGTCGGGGAGCTGGGATTTGCACAGGGCGCTACACCGTTCAGTGTCGGTCTTCCCAGAGAGCTGTGGAGTGGATTCCACGGGGGTAGAGACCATGTTCTAGCCCATTCCACACTGATCCCCAGAGGAGAAATGCTTATAATTTTACATTGCCTCGGCATCCATTGTGAATACAGGTCTGACCTTCTCCTACCAGAAGCAGGGCTCAGTTGCCCTTGACAGTTCCCAGGTCACCACCTCCTTCCAGTTCTTCACTGCAGTCCATCTGGACACCTGCCTTAGGCACCGCCTCCTGGTGATCACCTCCCTGTGGGACAGCCAGCTGCAGCCTACCTGACTCACCCCACCGACCCCCACACCCTGCACGGACCACACAGACATGCCACAGGGACCACCTCTCGGTCACACTGTGACCTTCTGAACTCGTACCAGCTGGCTCTAAACCCACCAGCTAGAAATCCCCACAGGAAACCTGCTTGGGTAATGCCCTGGACCCCAATAAAGGCCTCTTCCGGCAGGGATCTCTCACTCTTGCTCTCCTCCCTCTGGGCGAGCATGTGTGTCCCAGATGGCTCCCCTTCCCCTTAGCCCTGCCAGGCATGGGCGCTCCTCTCTCTGGGATCTTTCCGCAATAAACCGCTTCTGTCATTTCATGTGTTTTGCTGAGCTGTGTCCTGTGTGTCTCACCTGACCGACACCCCCAAACCTGACCCTCCTCCCAATCAGGGCTCTCCTAGGGAGTGGCTATCTTAGCAGAAATAAAGTGGACACAGTTCAGACAACAGCCAGAAGGGCATCTGTCAATATAACCAAGTTCCCTGTGAGAGGGACATCTGGTCACAGGTTGGACACTTAGGCATTAGGTCTTCCACCAGGATAAAGAAGTATCCTGTGAAAGGCGCCCTGTAAACACCCACACCCACCTCCCCTGGAGCCCTGTCGGCTACTCTCCTGAGAGAGACCTCAAGACCAAATCAGAGGAAAATATGACACCCAGCACCAGTGCACTGCCTGGAACCCGGCAGGTGCCCAGTGGAGACGTATACAATGGCCACAGCTTGTGCATGACTCCATAGCTCACGTGTCCTGCAGACTCGAAGCTACTCCAGCAATCCCGGCACCAAGCCCAAGGCCTGGTGTGTGCTGTAGCTGTGTGTAGATGTAGGTGTTAAGTGAGAGCCTTAACACAGATGTTCCTAATGAAGCTGTGCACCAATTTTTTCTTCCTAGAAGTTTTAACAATCAGAGATTTTCATGAATGTGCAATAGTCTAGCCCAGGGTTTCTCAACCTTGGCACTATCGACATGTTGGGTGGGATAATTCTTTGTTGTGGGCATTGTCCTGTGCACACAGGACGTTTGGCAGCATCCCTGGCTTCTACCCACTGGGTGCCAGTAGCACCTCCCAGTGTGACAACCAAAAATCTCTCCAGACATTGCCAAATATCCCCTCAGGGGAAAATCACCCCCAGTTGAGAACCACTGTCCTAATTCTTAGCCATTTTGGAGCTCCTAATGAAAGTTAGAAATACTTCCTCTAGAATAATGTCCACAGGAAGCTAACCTCCCACCTTTTTGTTTCATTTCAGGGAATTTGCAGGCCAAGGAAGCCTGTCCATGGACCCCATAGCCCAGAGTTCTTCACCTTTGATGGGCCACGACCCTTTGGCAGCCTGGTGATGCCATCTCAAAGATACCCTTAAATATATAAAACAAAATATACAGAACTGCAAAGGAAATCAATTACATTGAAATACAGTTTTCAAAATATATTGAAAAATCGATCATATAGTAATATAGGTAACCCTTTATTAATGCATTAGTAAGAGGTTCTAGCAGTGGGCCTGATAAATAGTGTAGTTTAAAGCATAAATGCTATTTCAAGGTGGTTGTAACAACTGTATTTTTCTATGGAAAGATCTGTGATCTCATCAGTGCCAAATTCACAGGTACTGCTAATACTATTGTGTTTTGCTGCCTATACTCATGATTGATAGAAATGCTAAGTTTCAATAAAAGATTAGTGAAAATAATGCAGTTTTCCCCATCCAAGTCAGGACCCATGGATTCTATCAAGAACCCCAGGGGTCCAAGCTAAATTCAGTCTTTCATGCAGCAAGTCTGGGGGAGGGCTGCTTAGTTCCAGGCTACATGTGTCGGGGGTCAGTGGGCAGTCAGGGGGTGGGGAGATGGGAGGGGTGCATTGTGCGTAATATGGTCATGCCCTCAAGGAGTTCACAGTGGAGTGTAGAACACAGACAGACATGGCCCGTCTTACTAACTCTGTCTCCCCTTGACAGGTGGTTCAGGGAGACCACACGGTTAGATCTTAGGGGAACAGAAGGGAACACAGACAGACCTAGAGAGACTGGTGTTTTCATACAGGTCTGAGAACGGGACCAACATCTATCCATGTGCTTCACTAACATTACCCCCTAACATTTGCAATGACTCCTTGAAATGGCTGATACAGCCCTGCCCCCATCACATTACAAGTGAAGTCACTAAAGCTCCTTAAGGTTTAAATCACCTTCAAGGTCAAACAAGCAGCAGTGGGAGAGCTGAGATTCAAACCCAGATCTGTGTGAAAGCAGAGCCCAGGCTCTCACTGCCCATCTCTCTGCCAGGCTGCAAGGATTTCACACACCATCTGGGGACACAATCCCAAAGCTGCAGTTCTGGTGCTACTTTGTGCCCAGCGCCAGGGGTCAGAGCCTGGGATTTATTGAAAAGAGCTCAGCACAGTTGCTGTGCTTCAGGGACATGGAAACAAAACAGGGTCTCCTTCTAGCTCTCAAGCAGGCAACAAAGGCACGAAACAATGCATGGCGGGGGAGGGCGAGGCAGCAGGCCGGCCTCCGTGTTACATCCAATTGCTCCGTGGGAATAATCCCATGCCACTCAGCTTCCTAATTCTGACTCCAGGCTCTCTGATTCTCCTGGACATGCTTAACTCCAAAGCCTCCGCTGTGGACTAAACAGATTTTCCCTGCCTAGGATACAGATGCAGCTGTTTTTTCATCATCTCGAGCCAACACTAGCCAGGGGGGGTTTTATTATGTTGACAGGGAACCCTGGACCCGCAGAAGTATCTCCGCCTTGATGATGGCAGAGACTCTCACTTCTCAAGTTATGCCACATCCCTGAACTGACACCAAGAGAAGGGGCCATGTGTGTCTGGGGGCAGGGGTCTCTGCCAGCCTGTTTCTGCTCCTGGCTGGGTCTTTCAGAGTAAAACAAGGAACTATCACTGAGTTCTCCCAAGCTGAGAAGATGCCTGAACTGTGGCTTTCGTCTTGGGGACAATGACTGATCCATGAAAGTTCAGGGCTTAGTAAATGCCTGATTCATTTATTTACTCATTTTGAGAATCATACTGAGTACCCACCGTGTCCCAGGCACTATCTGTCCCTGCACTCTTGGAGCTCACAGACTAATAATAATAGACTATTAAACATTTTTCTGAGCCAAGTGCTGTCTTACGCACTTTCCATGTAATAATCCATTCCACCGTCACAATGGTAGTAGATAGATACTATTATTCTTTCCACTTTACAGATAAGGAAACTGAGGTCCAGGAAGGCTAAATAACCTGCCCAAGGTCAAACAGCTGACCTAGTAGAAACAGGAATCAACTCCAGGCAATCTGGTGCCAAATCCTGTCTTCTTACCCACTACTCCCTCATGGATGGATGGATGGATGGACGGGGGAGTGGAGAGATGCTAATTTCTGGGAAATGTAGTAGGCCATACCTCTTTCTAGAACAGTCTCACGGGGCAAAGAGCACTTTGCGTTAAGGAGCCCTTTCCTCTGGTGTCAACCATCCCAGCCCAAACTCCCAGGCTTCTGCCCTGCTGCCTGCCACTTGGGGATGCACCCACTATGGTGAGGCTCACCACGGCTTCAGAGGGGGCCACATGGGGAAGCCTGTGCACATGGAACTTTCCAGAAGAAAAAAATAATAACAACTTGGGAGGCAGGAGTGAATTGTCAGAAGTATGTGAAACCAAGCTCTGCCTCTGTTTCTCTCCCCATGAGCACTTCATGACGGCAAAGACCACACCCGATTTGCTCTTAAATCCCCAAGACAGGGTTTGGCATTTCATAGACACTCAGTTAATATTTGTTGAGTAAACAGATTAATATGTCTGGTCGTCATCTGTGCCTTTATATATTATTTATTTTTTTCCATTTGTTTCTTTACCCATTAAAAACTCATGGCTGCTGTTTTGCCTGGTGCAGCTGACCTCACCCCTAAGGAAGGTAGGCAACGTCAAGCCCTTTGCCCTCATATGATGCACACTTGAAAAATAATAAAAAAATGGAAAAAACTCTAACGTGGTGCAGTGGCAAGAATCAGAAAGCCTGGGTTCTTAAATCTGCTTCAGCATTTACTAGCAAGGTATATGGTCACGTCCTTTTGTCACTTAAGGCCCCTGTCCCTTCATCTATAAAATGTGGCTCTCAAGGCCAGCTTCAGAGAGATGCTCTGAGACAGCTGGCCCAAGTGAAGGGTGGGTGCCTGCCTGGAGCAAGAGAGCCCTATCCATGGTCCTGAACTGTGAAAGTCCTCAGGGGAGGTTGTTTGTCCTGACCCTGGGCCACTGGAGATGCCTGTCCAACCTCTCCCAGGGTTTCTGCACCAGGTGAGAAAACAACAAAGAGAGTTGGTGAGATAAAGAAGCAGAGGGAGAGTGAGAGAGAGAGGGAAAGGGCTGCTGGGGTGAAGGTGGGGGCAGAGAGTGTTGCAGATCCACTCAGGGTCCCGAGTGCCTGAGACACCGTGCCCCCGCCTTGGACCAGGCAGAGTCACACTAGAGGTGGATTGCCACAGGAGCCTGGGCTGTGGCGGTGACCACCCAGAGGTGTACTCTTGAGATGTTCCTGCCACTTATTCCTCAGCAGCCAGTAACAGGGAGGAGAGATAAGTGCCAGGTGGGAGGCTGGAGGGTGAGGAGACTCAAAATCAGCCAGCATGAGGACCAGGTTTCAGGAGGGTATGGCATGTGGTCAGCAGCTGGGGGGTGCATCCGCTTCTTCCTCTGTAGCGACTTCACCCCTTCATTCCCCTGGCAGCTTCAGACTGGACATCTGCTGGGAGTCCAAAAGATCACTCATGGAGACAGTCCCAGCAGCTACAGGGCAAGCTCAGTCCAGACCTTTCCTTAAATTAAGGCATTCAAAGGTCATCTGCAATTTCACTTTGTTTTTCCCAATCTTCAGCAGATGTGTTGCTCATTTTACATGCAAAGGAAAGGGCTTTGTGTTTTGATGCCCCCAACGGCACATTTGAATTTTATATGAGCTCTGCTGGTGATCTGAAAATTGTTCCTATCAAAAGGGAGAGTTCAAATCAGTCCCCTCTGCTCAAGCAAATTAGTGATGGGGCCAGTCCTGGCCTGGCTCAGCTCAGATCAGCCCAAATGCCAGCAAGGTCTCATCATTCACCAGATATTCACTGTGCTTCTGCCATGTGCCAGGCACAGGAGAGATGTGGTCTCTGCTCTCACGGAGCTTCCCTCTTGCTCATCCCTCCTTGGCCAGGTCTGCCTTCCTCCTGCTCCTCCAACAGCTCAGCCATTCTCTCTCCTCAGGGATTTTGTTCTTGCTTTCTCCTCTTCTCGCAAAGTTCTTGTCCCAGATGAGGCAGACTCTTCCTCCTCCTTTCAGCCTTTGCTCAGCTTTGCCTTCTGAATAAGGTCTACCTTGACTACTCTCTATAAAATATTGACTCACCCCCCTGACCTCCGACTCTGGCACCTCCAATCTCCCTTACCTGTCTTCTTTTTTCAATAGCATGTCTCACTCTATAGCACCCTAGGTAATTTTCTTACATATTGTTTATTGTTTTTTTCCTCTTGCTATAACATTTGCTTCACAAGAGCAAGGTCTTTGCTTTATTCATTGATGCATCCCAAGTGTCTACGACAGTGCCTAGCACACAGTAGGTACTCAGTTACTGTTTGTTGAATAAATGAACAAACTACAATCCAGTGCACTTACAAAAGCACAGCTCATATAGACCTAACTCCCTAAAGGCCCAGGAAGCCAAACCAGTTAGTGTGGCTCTGTCTGAAAGCAGTGTGGGATGGAAGAGCCCCATAGGCCCAGCCCACAGTGCAATTAGAGATGGGGAGGGAGGAAGCTGGGTGTCACTGGTCCACTGCTTCCATAACCATCTTTTCACCAGACTGAGCTCTTTGGGGTCAGAGAGTATGGTCCGCCTTTTTCACTGCATCCTTGAGGACCCAGCACAGAGCTGCCATAGGATGCACATGTCAGGAAGCAGGAAGTTGGACGAGTTTTCCGCCATCATTTTTCAAGCATTGACTGTGTGTCCCACACAATGCTGAGCTCCATACTTGCATTATTTCCATCAAAACTTACAATATCGCAAAGATGTAGGTATAGGTATTACTCTTGACCCTATTTAACAAATGAGGTTCAGGGTAAGTAACTCACCCAAGTTCACACATATATTATAATAACAGCTGGCAAAGCAGAGGTTCAAACACAGGTCTGTATCACTTTCGAGACTAAGATCACAACACATGTGCTCTACCACTGCACTGGGAGGAAAGAGAGAGTGGGAGGGAGAGAGGGAGGGAAGGAGGGAGAGAAGGGGGTGGGATGGCCATATGCCAGATGTAGCATGGAGGTCTAAAAGCACTGAGAACCTTTTCCTCTTGGCTGGACATGACTCCATTACAGGCCTGTCCCTCTCTCCCTGCTCCCAGAGGAAGGGCAGAGATGGCGCATTTTGGGCCTGGAAGAGACTTTATTTTAATAAATTCTTTTAAATTATCATATTCTCTCTCTCTCTCTCTCTCTCTCTCTCTCTCACACACACACACACACACACACACACACACACAGAGACAGACACGCACATCAGCTTGAATGAACTGAGGGAAAAATATATCTGAGTGGGTGGACAGATAATCTAAAAATTGTGTCAGGGAGTAGCAGAGAAATGCAATTCCTCTTAAAATTTCTATAAAAGGAAATTCTAACAACTCCATCATTGCCCTTTGCCCATACACATGCAAACCATGGTGAACAACATGATTAGGCTGGGCATGTGAAGGCATCTCGTTCAGAACCTGCCGCAGTGAACCCAGATTTCCACTCAGAAGACATCCCCATGGCCTTTTCCCCAGATGCTCAGTTCTGCCCTAATGGCCTTTGCTCATCCTGGGCTTCCCAACCTCATCAGCTCCAGCTCCAGCATATATGCCTGCCTGCTATCATGGCAGCCTCCTCACCCCAGCAGGGAGCTCCACCCATATGTGCTTCAGCCACAAGTTAATTCAAAGTGGTTCTCAGTGTACTGCTCTGCAGAATTCTATGGATGAGGGTCCTAGAGATGCTCCAAGGCCTCCAGAAATCCTTGTGATGCTAGCCTTCTTCTCCTGTGGGTATACTGAGATGTGTCATCATGCCAGAGACTGAGGCAGAATTCCCAGGGTCATCTGCTGGGTGATCTTGAGAAGAATCAAAGGTATATGTTGAATGAATAAATGAATGGGCCTTTTGATGGGAGAGCCTGTAAAGAGTGAAGTCCAGCAGGGGCCTCTAGGACTTAGTCAGTCCCAGTGCTGGAGATTTCTGGCAAGAAACTCACTAGCTTAAGGAGTAGTATGGGGGCTATGGAAAGAACAGAATTCAAGCCAATTCAATGAATCTTTACTATGGCATCTACAAGACAGTCTGATCCTGCCCCGGCAGTGCTCACAGCTGAAGGGCAGCTGGAGAGTGGGTGCATAATAGAGAAAACCAGGGAATTTATAGAAGTAGAAAAGAGGGACATGGAGGGGGAGGTGAGATCCAGTTTTATCCCCACCATTGTGAGCTAAGCTCTGCTCCTAGCTAAGCCACAACATGGCTCAGACTTCCTAACTTAGGCTGTGAAATGTGTTCTGTCCATGAGCTTCCTCCTGGTGGCATTTCCCATCTGAATTCATAGGATCAAGAGGTACCCATCTCCCTGTGCCTCCCAAGAGGGAAGTGTGGCATCTGATCATGCATGAGTTGAGAGAGCCAGAGGTGTCACACCAATGGGGGTGGCAGAGCTGGGACCCAGGACCTTTGACTCCTAACAGATCCTGCAAATGCAACATCCTTTTAAAACATGCCTTATCCTGAAATGGCTAGTAGCACATGTTCACCTACAGCACAAATTCTGTGGAGGATGCACTTGGGTGAACAGTGCAGGAACACACTTACACTTAACCATCACATGTACATAGTCACCTTTGCGTGGATGGGAGTTTATTATGGTCAGCAAGAACTTTACAGGTGCAAAGCCCTGGTGCCCCTGATACCCCCTACAGTCCAGCAGCCTCTGCTGAGGGACAGTGGGGAAAGGTGTCTAAAGGAGGTGTCGTTCAAAAGGGACTTGGAAAAGACATCAACAAGGTGGCAGAATAGGAAGCCCCAGACCTCATTCCCCACCCCCCACAGAGATACTGACTTAACAATAATATACAGTCCCAAAAGTCTTTATGAGAATTACAGAAACCAAGTAAGAAGTCACCATACCCCAGGCAAGCTCAGAGACAAGAATAGCCGCATTGAAATGTGTAGGAAAATTTGTTTCATGTCAGTTGTGACAACTCTTCCCACAAACTGGCATATCTCAAAGAGATTGAGAGGAAAAGTCCAACTTGCAGCTTTTTCATTGGGAAGGAAAGAGAAGAGTGTAATGTGCTTCCAATGTTCCAGCTTTTCAGGGGGCTGCTGAGGGACTGGTTTCTGTCTTGTCTAACTCAGACTGCTGATCAGCATGCTTTGGATGCGGGGAGGTGGGGCTGTGGAGAACAGAAGAGAGCTCAGTGGCTGGCTGCAGTACGAGATAACCTGTCAGACACCAGAGAGAACAAGCGATTACAAGCTCCTGAAAAAAAAATAAAATAAAAACCAGCAAAACCTCTTTAATTGGAAAATTACACACATAAATTCAGAGAAGATGAATCGCTGGGAAAAGTTTGTGAGTTCCCCAAACCTCTAGCCAGGCTGACTGCTGACCCTTGCACAAAACCTGTCTGTAAAGACTGAGAGACAAGGTTGTTTTTTCAAATTTAAAAATCACAGCAAAAAATGATAAGGCATACAACAAAACAAGGCAACATGGCCCAATTAAAGGAGCAAAATAAATCTCCAGAAACTGACCCTAAAGAAACAGAGATCTATGAATTACCCAACAAAGAATTCAAAATAATTGTCTAAAGAGTTCAACATGCTACAAGAGGAAACAGATAGACAATGAAATGAAATCAGAAAAAATGATGCATAAACAAAACGATAATATCAACAAAAAGATAGAAACTATTTAAAAAGAACCAATAGAAATTCTGGAGCTAAAGAATATACTAACTGAATTTGAAGAGTCATTAAAGAGTTTCAACAGCTGACTTGATCAAACAGAAAAAGAATCAGTCAACTCAGGGACAAGTCATTTGAAATTATCAAGTCAGAGGAACAAATAGAAAAAAGAATTAACAAAAGTGAATAAAGCCTAAGGGCCTTAAAGGATGCCAGCAAATGGACCAATGTATGTATTATGGAAGTCTTAGAAGGAGAAGAGAGAAAGAAAGAAAAAGAAAGTTTATTTGAAGAAATAATGGCTGAAAACCTCCCAAATCTAAAGAAGAAAATCAACCTCCAAATTCAAAAAGCTTAAAGGACTCCATCTATGATGAACCCAAAGAGGTCGACACTGAGATACATAATAATGAACAGTCAAAGACAAGGAAAATAATCTTGAAAGCAGCAAGGGAAAAGTGAGTCATCACGTACAAGAGAGCTCCCATAAGATTATCAGCAGATTTCTTGGTAGAAACATTACAGGCCCAGAGGCCAAAGGGATGATATATTCAAAGTGCTGAAAGGAAAAAACTGCCACCGAGGAATACTTTCTCTGGGAAAACTTTCTATCAAAAATGAAGAAGAAATAAAGTCCTTCCCAGATTTAAAAAAAAAAAAATGCTGAGGGAGTTCATCACCACTAGAGCTGCCTTACAAGAATTGCTAAAGAGAATACTTCAAGTTGAAACGAAAGGACACACTAGACAGTAACAAAATCATACAAAAATATAGAGCTCTCTGGTAAAGACACATAGAAAATTTTGTATTTGTCTATATAATACTATAAAAGTGGCGCATAAATCACTTTTAATTCTGGTATAGAATTTAAAATATAAAAGACACATAAAATATAATTATAAAATTATGTTAATGAATACAAAATATAAAAAGATGTAATTTTGACATCAATAACATAAAATGTGTGGAGGGAGGTAGATGAAAAGGAGTAGCATTTTTGCAAGCAATTGAAATGTAGTTGGTATAGATTAAGATAGTTATAATTATAAGATGTTTTATGTAATCCCCATTGTAACCACAATGAAATACCTATAGAAGATACACCAAAGAAAATAAGAAATAAATCAAAGCATGTTGCTATAAAAATAATTCAAAAACACACAAAGGAAGGCAGCAAGAGAGAAAAAGAGGAACAAAATAACTGTAAGATATATATAAAACAATTCACAAAATGCTAATAATCCTTCTCTATCAATAATCACTTTCGATGTAAAGGTAATCCATTAACTCAACAATCAAAAGACAGAGTGGTTAAGCATATTAAAAAAATAATATCCAACTATATGCTGTCTACAAGAGACTTACTTTAGATATAAGGACATACATAGGCTAAAAGTGAAAGAATGGGAAAAGATATTCCATGCAATTGGTAGAGAGAGCAGGGTGGCTGTATTTGTATTAGACAAAATGTATTAAGTCAAAATTGTCACAAAAGACAAATAAGGACATTATATAACAAAAAGGGTCAATTCAACCAGGAAAATATAACAATTATAAATATATATTCATCTAACAGCAGAGCACCAAAATATATGAAGCAAACATTGACAAAATTAAAGGGATAAATAGTAATACAATAATAAGGAAAGATTTCAATACCTCACTTACAGTAATGAATAGATTAACAGAACAGAAGATCAATAAGGAAACAAGACCCAAACAACACGACAGACCAGTTGTACCCAACAGACATATACAGAACACTCCACCCAACAACAAAAGACTAGACATTCTTCTCAAGTGTGCACAAAATATTCTTCAGGATAGATCACATGTTAGGTCACAAAATAACTGTTAACAAATTCAAGAAGACTGAAATCATACCAAGTATTTTTTTTAGCCACAACGGAATGAAACTAAAAATCAACAGCAAAAGGAAAACTGGAAAATTCATAAACATGTGGAAATTAATCACCATACTCTGAAAAACCACTATGTCAAAGAAAAAATCACAAGAGAAATTAGAAAATATCTTGAGACAAATGAAAATAAAAACAAAACATACCGAAAACTTATAGAATGTAACAAAAACATTGCTAAGAGGGAAGTTTATAGCAGTACATTACGCATCCATTAAAAAAGAAGAAAGATCTCAAATCAACAACATAACTTTACATCTCAAAGAACTAGAAAAAGAAGAACAGACTAAATCCAAAGTTAGCATAAGGAAGGTAATTCTAAAGATTAGAGCAGAAACAAAGAAAATAGAGAATAGAAAAACAATGGAAAAAATCAACAAAACTAAGAGTTGGTTTTCTGAAAAGATCAACAAGATTGACAAATCCTTAGTCAGACTAGCTAAGAAAAAAGAGATAAGATTCAAATAAAAATCAGAAATGAAAGAGGAGACAGTATAGCTGATGCCACATAAGTAAAAAGGATCATAAGAGACTACTATGAATAATTATACACCAACAAACTGGATAACCTAGAAGAAATGGATAAATTTCTAGAAACATATAGCCTACCAAGACTTATAACTAGTAGGGAGATTGAATCAGTAATCAAAAACCTCCCAACAAGGAAAAGCCCAAGACCAGATGGCTTCACTGGAGAATTCTATCAAACATTTAAAGAATTAACACCCATCTTTTCCAAACTCTTCCAAAAAAATTGAAGAGGATGGAACACTTCCAAAATTATTTTATGAGGCTAGCATTATCCTGATAACAAAATCAAACAAAGGCACTACAAGAAGAGAAAACTAGGGACCAATATCCCTGATGAATGTTGATGCAAAAATCCTCAACAAAATACTAGCAAATCAAATTCAACAACACAATAAAAGGTTATACACCATGACTAAATGGAATTTGTTCATGAAATGTAAAGATGGCTCAACATATGAAAATCAATGTAATACCCCATATTAACAGAATGAAGAACAAAAGCCACATGATCATCTCAATTGATGCAGAGAAAGCATTAGATAAAATTCAATATCTCTGCATGATAAAAACACTGAAAAAACTAGGAATAGAAGGAAATCACCTCAATATAATAAAGACCATATATGGAAAATCCAACAGCTAATATCACATTCAGTGGTGAAAACCTGAATGCTTTCCCTTTAAGATCAGGAATAAGGTAGGTATGCTCTTTCTCACCACTCTATTCAATATATTACGGAAAGTCCTAGCCAGAGGACAAAGAAATAAAAGTCATCCAAATTGGAAAGGAAGAAGTAACATTATATCTGTTCACAGACAACATGACCTTATATGTAGGAAACCTTAAAGATTCCACAAACGTGCACACACACACACACACACACATACACACCTGTTAGCACTAATAAATGAATTCAGCAAAGACGCTGGTTGCAAGATCAACACACAAAAACCAGTTGCATTTTTATACATTAAAAATGAACAATCCAAAAAAGGAATCTAAAAAGAATTTCATTTACAATAACATCAAATAGAATAAAATACTTAAAAATAAACTTAACCGAGGAGGCAAAAGACTTGGACACTGAAAACTACAAAACACTGTTTAAAGACATTAAAGAAAACACAAATAAATGGAAAGACATCCCATGGTCATGGACTGGTAGACTTAATATTGGTAAAATGTCCACACTGCCCAAAGCAATCTACAGATTCAATGCAATCTCTATCAAGATCTCAATGACATATTTTGCATAAATAGATTAAAAAAACTATCCCAATATTTATATGGAATCTCAAAGTGTCCCAAATAGCCAAAACAATTTTGAGAAAGAAAAACAAACCTGGAGGCCTCACACTTCCTGATTTCAAAACATATTGCAAATCTATACTAATCAAAAAAGTATGGTACTGACATAAAGGAAGACATATAGACCAGCAGCATAGACTAGAAAACTCAGAAATAAGCCTTCACATATATCATCAAATGATCTTCAACAAGGATGCCAAGACTATACAATGGGGAGGAAATAGTCTCTTCAACAAATATATTGGGAAAACTGGATATTCACATGCAAAAGAATAAAGTTGGACCCATACACCATATAAAAATTAATTCAAAATGGATTAAAGACCTAAAGATAAGACCTGAAATTATTAAATTCCTATACGAGGACGCCGGAGAAAGCCTCATGATATTGGATTTGGTGAAGATTTCTTGGATATGACACCACAAGCATAGGCAACTAAAACAAAAATGGACAAATGGAACTACATTAAACTTAAAAACTTCTGCACAACAAAGGAGATCATCAACGGAGTGTAGGGGCGACCTAAGAAATTGCAAAAAAAAAATTTGCAAACCATATATCTGATAAGGGGTTAATATCCGGAATATATAAAGAACTTCAGCCACTCAACAACAACAAAATAAGCAATCTAATTTTAAAATGGGCAAAGGACTTTAATAGACAGTTCTCCAAAGAAGACATGCAAATGGCCAACAAACATATGAAAAGATGCTCAACATCACTAATCATCAGGGAAATACAAACCAAAACCACAATGAGACACCACCTCATATCTTTTAGGATGACCGCTATCCAAAACACAGAGAATAGCAAGTGTTGGTGAGGATTTGGAGAAATTGGAACCCTTGTGCATTGCTGGTAGAAATGTAAAATGGTGCAGCTTCTATGGAAACCAGTATAGAAGTTCCTCAAAAAATTAAAAATGGAATTACCACATGATTCAACAATCCTACCACTGGGTATATATCCAACAGAACTGAAAATAGGATCTCTAAGAGATATTTGTACACCCGTGTTCATTGTAGCATTAACCACAATAGCCAAGAGGTGGAAGCAACCTAAATGCCCATCAATGGATGAATGGATAAAGAAAATGTGGTATATACATACAATAGAATAGTATTCAGTCTTTAATAAAATGCTACAACATGGATGAAACTTGAGGACTTTATGCAAAGTGCAATAAACCAGTCACAAAAAGACATTACTGCAAGATTCCACTTATGGAATATTTAAATAATCAGACTCTTAGAAGCAAAAAGTAGAGTGGTGATTGCCAGAGATTGGGGGAAGAGGGGAGAGGGGAGTTGTGGCTCTGTGGGTACAGCGTTTCAGCTGTGCAGGATGAAAAAGCCTAGAGATCTGGTGCACAACAAGGTACATATAGTTAACACCACTGAGCTATATAACCATCTATTAAATGATTAAGATGATAAATTTTATGTTATGCGTTCTTTACCACAAGAGAAGGGAGGTGCTGGGAGTTGGGTAGGATTTATAGAGAGCGACATGAGGAGTATAGTAGGACAACAATCAATTGATAATTTTAATTTCACCCTTTTATATGCTTAGAGAGGCCTTTTCAACTCTGTTTTATTTTTTATCAGAGCACTTACCACCACCCGACATAGTAATATATGTTTGCTTATTTATCTGTTTATCGTCTGTGAATATCGCACATGCAAACTTCCTGAAGACAGGACTCTGTTTTATTTCTTTCTTGTTTATTGCCAAATCCCCAGAGTCTAGAAGAGTGCATGGCCTCCAGTAGGTGCACAGGGAATATGTGATGAGCGAATGAATGAATGCATGAATGTGCAGGTGGGGAGAGCCAGCAGGGCTTCTGAAGCCTGGGGCTGCTCTCCCACATTCCTCAATCTTGGTAAAGACAGAAAAGATGGAAGGGAGGAAAACACATAACGGACTAGAAGGAGCACATGTTTTACACTTGTCCTCTGGAAGACTGGGCGGATGTGGGCAGGTGGTCAGGGGAACTCCAAGGGGACACCATCCTCGTGGGTCAGATGATCCAGGCGACACCCTGTCCCCCTGGCACACACTCACCCGCACACTCTGACATTGCCTTATTTCCTTCCCTTCTGTCCACTCCCTGGCTTGCTCAGAACCTCCCACCCACAAGCCCAGCACGGGGAGAAACGAGAAGGGACTACGTGTTCCCCCAATGGATCAATGCAAGGTTGGCATCCCAACTTATCACCCTGAGGTCCCAGAGAGAAACCAAATTGTGACTGTCAGGAACATGACAGAACTGTCAAAAGCAGACAAAATCAGCCACATAAATTGTGAAACCGAAGTCACAGTTCTATTTGTTCTGCAAGAGTGAACATCTCACATTTTTTTTTTTGTCAAGATGGAAAATAAAAACAAAGGTTAGGGGCCTTGCAAGCGTCTCTTCTCTGTGGAGAAACCCACCGCCAGCAAGTCTCAGTGTCTAGCAACGCCCCCTCCCCACAGACCCGGATCCACTTCCACGCAGCAAACACTCGGGCGGCCTCACAGCTGGCTTGGCGGCTGCGTGGAGGAAGTGACCATGACCCAGTCTCTGCCCTTGACCACCTTACACCCAGCTGACAACGTTAGAGCACAGAGCCAGACCGGAGCAAATAAAGCCGGACACCAACTCCGGGAGTGACAAATCCACTATGGAGGGATCAGGGACGGCTTCTTGGCAGAGGTAACATCCGCATGGGGCCTTGGAAGACAAATAAAATTCCATCAGTTGGAAAAGGAAGGGAAGGAAACTCCAGAGACAGGGGAAGTCATATAGAAATGCGCAGAAGCTGGGGCAGGTGGAGAAAGGGACACGGAATAAGAGACACTTGGAAGTCGAATTTCCATTCCGTACAACAGCCAGGCTGGGAAGGGCAGCCCTTGCTGGGAAGCCTGCCCTGCCGTCAGCTTCGGGGCTTCCTGGTTTGTGAGCGAGTGCGGCCCTCATGTGTGCTCTGGGACACGTAGTTAGGCTGCGCACAGACGGTGCAAGCACACTTCCCATCAGCCTGGGCCACGCACGTGCCCGCTGGTCGCGATCTGGCGGGCGGTGCTGCAGAAGCCCTGCAGCATCGCTGTTGCTCACCAAAATAGCATCGAGCAATTTAGGTCAGGAAGTAAGGGCTGTGTTATTATTACTAGCTACTGGTGAAGTTATTTAATAAGAATGTCACATCCAATTGAGACCATGGTGGGAGCTGTCAGCAGGAAGAATGTAATTACACTAACTGGAGGCGCTGCACGTATCCACACAGACATGGACTCTCCCCCGGCCCCGCTATTGCCTGGAGGGCATTTCCTTGTGGGGAGGGGACACCGTGCTGGGCCCCAGAACAGCCAGACTGATCCATGCTGCTGTGGTCCAGGTTCCAGGACAGGCACCTGAGGGGGGATGTCCAGGACCCATTGGTGTCCCCTAAGCGCCACCATCCATTGCCGACATTCCAATGATGCTCAGACGGGAGAGGGCCTTGAGGCCCCAGCCCCCTTCTCCAACTGCACGTAAAATCCAACGGACATCACTGTGGGGCACGGGAAGGCCACGAGTCCAGCCCACCCGTCCCCTCGCCCAGACCCACTCGGTTGCTCACAGCAGTAACTGGCTGGGAAACAAACCTGTTACGGAGGAGGGCCCTCCCTTTCCCATTCCTCAATGGGTGTTTCCTGGACCATCTCCATATTAAACTACTTAGGCTGGAATCCTTGTCTCAGGTCTGCCTCAGGGGAGCCCCACCTAAGACAGTTCCCTCTCAAAGTCCTCCTGCAGCTCCCAATCCCTTCCCTAGAAGATAAAGCCAGCTCTTCCCACAGCCCCCAGGCTTGGGCCGAGCCCCCAAGTACAGCCTCCTGCTGTCGGCTGGGCCCTGAACGGAACCACCTCCCCTTAGCTGGGACAGGCAGAACCCAGGGATCCTTGGCTCTGAGCACAGCTCTGTGATCCTCCATGGCCATGGTTTTGCGAGGTGGCACAGCTGTGGCCTTCTGAATCGAGAGGGGGTGCGGTACGAAGCCACTGCCCACTCACTGAGTGTTATCTCTGGGACACAGAGGGCACTGAGCTCTGCCTCACCTCAAAGCTTACACTCTTGGGGGTTCCTAAGAGTCCTGAGCCCTCACGTCCTGCAACAGCAGCGGGACAAGGGCGAGGGGAGGGCCAGGGGCCGTGTGACTCTGCAGGGAGGGAGCCGGCGGGAAGGACTCTGAGTCCGGCTGTCAGGGGCCTCACAGCGACCCAGGCAGGCTGTCCTTGTGGTCAGGAGGAAGGAAAAGGAGACAGGCAGGGAGAGGCTGGAAGAGAGAGACACGGACAGGGAGAGAGGAGGGACACAGAGACAAGGACACGCAGAGACAGACGGGTAGAGAGACAGAAAGACTCGGCAGAAGAAGTCAAGACTCAAAGAATAAACCAGGCAGTAAGAGAGACGCACAATAGAAAAAGAGAGACAAAGGCAGATATAGAGAGATGCTGCACAGACAGGGAGACAGACGAGGAGAGAGAAAGAAACCGAGAGACAGAAAAGTGGCAGAGACAGGAAAGAGGCAGACATGCGCAGCAAGACTGGATCCGAGCAGCAGAAGGCAAGGGGACAGCGTCCCAGAGCGAGACACCCATGACAGAGGCTCTGCCAGCCCGACACCAGGCCCCCGTTCACACTCACCAGGGAGAGCTGGAGACTGAGCGGGGGCTAATTGAGGAGCTTGGCTTTCAGCGGAAGAACGGGGCTGTAGCCTGGTAGGAGCTCGGGGCCCAAAGAGACTCCCCCCATTTAAAATGTTGAACTTGTTTTAAGTTCAAGGAGTAGAATCGCTGGAGAAGAAAAATAAAACAGAAGGGGTAGAGAGGAGAGTAGAGGCTAACCCCAGAGGAGGGAGAGGAAAGAAAGGGGCCCAGGGCCCTGGGAGCCGGGACCTGCAGGGCAGACGGGAGAGGAGGGGTGGCCACGGGCGCGGGTAACCGGGGGCAGGGCAGGACGCTGGAGAGTCCCTGCTGGGCGGTCTGCGAGTGCTCAGAGAGGTGCCAGCGAGGTCACGCTGCGATGGAACCGGGATGTGTGCCTTGGAATGGCCACCCTTAGGTCCAGACAGGAGGCTGACCAGGTGGCAGACAGAAAGACAGCGAAGAGGTGCTGGGCTTCAGTGAGGGGCGCGAGTGCACAGCGGCAGCAGGGTCACAGCCCGGGCGGCAGGCCCAGAGCTGACCTGTGGGACTGACCTGGGGCCAGAGTGAGTAGAGACTGAGGGCCCCAGTGGGACAGTTGTTCCAGGGCTGGGCGGTGGAGACTGGAGGCCTTGGCAATGGAGGAAAGGGGGTGCTCGGGACAGGAGCTGTTAAGGGGCTCAGGGTCGCTAGCTCTAAACAGGGAGTGCATGGCAGGGCACTGCCCGCGCCCATCGCCCCGCCCTGCTCTTCCACCCAGGAATCGGGGCGCGAGGCCTGCATTTGTCCCTGTTCCTCTGGGAAGCGGCCTCTCGCCCCCACCTGCTCAGCAGTCGGCCTCGGCTGCCTCCCGACTGCCCTCCTGGTCCCGCCCAGGGCCAGGCGTCCTTCCTCCCACATTCTCCTTGGACTCTGAGCTCAGTCTAGACCTGGCTGGAGGGCTTCTCTCCTCTACACCTGGCGCTGATGGCCCAGTGGGGGACAGCAAAGCCCAGGCAGCTCACCCCACCTGCCCACCTGCCCCAGTGCGGGAAGTTCCTGAGGCTCCTCCTCAGAGCACCTGAACGACGGAGCGCAGAGACTGAGGCAGAAAACCTCTCGGCAACTCCACTGGTGACAAAGCTGGGGATCCACCTCTCCTCCAAAGACTGCACCCACAGGCAGGGCCACCTTGCTCAGGTGTGGGGATGTGATCACTCCCCCCCGCCCCCACCGAAAGCACAAGCAGCCAAGGCTCCAGGCCAGCAGGTTGTCTAGAGGCAGTGGCTCCATGGAAAGAGAAGTGTTCCAGGAAGGCTGAAGTTCAGGCGGAGCCACAGTCCCTGTCCTGCTGAGCACAGAGCACCAGGCCCTCGCCTCCCGGAGGTCCCACACGGCATGGCGGGCTCTGAGCAGTTGCCAGGCACAGTTGTCGAGCACAGACTCACATCCTGGGTCATTGGAAAAAACAGCCCTGGGGAGGGGACGTGAAGGGGGGAATAGACAGAGCCTGGAGTGTGGGCTGGGAGGGGTCCTGCCCCTCTACTCTGCTGGCCCAGAAGGACAGGGACTGGGGACGGGGGAGGTGCAAGATCAAGGCCTGACCCACCCCTGGGGCTAGAAAGCTGGGAGCTGGGACCCACACCAATAGAGGTGTTCACGATGCCCAAGTCCTGGCACACAGAATTCACACGCACACACACATCAACAGCTACCGACACAGATGTCCACGCTATGCCACCACATACGTGCACGCCCCACAGACACGTGCATCGTGCACGCACAGCTCTACGGCATGCACATAGCTCTTCAGCACACGACCACGTGTCCCACACGCCCTGGACAGAGGGCTCCTCGGGCCCTCCTGCTGCCTGGCCTTCTACCAGGCCCCCAGAGGTCTTCTGGAAGAATCTGTGCAAGGCTCTGGGTGTCCCTTCCACCTGGTGCCGTGTTTGCAAGTGGTATAGCAGTGTGCCTATCTGGCAATGTTGCATGCACATGAACACGTTATGTGTAGAAGTGTGTGTGCACATGAGCTTACGCACACAGGTTACAATATGTGGAAGGATACATTGAAGAGGGGGAAATTTAAGAAGAGCCCATGATAGCTAGGGTTCCATCTGTACCATGCCCACCACCACACACACACACGTGTTCCAGGGCATCAGCCGCTCCGGCTGGCTCACTGCTCCCAGCACACACACCGGCATCTGGCAGCACAGCAGGGAGGAATGAGCTAGGTCATGGAGTCGGACAGACCTGAATACACAGTTCCACGCTGCCATTTGCTGGCTGTGTGACCCCGGGCACCCTGCTTGCCCTCTCTGAGCCACAGCTCCCTCATCTGTAAGGAAAGCATAATAATACATCCCTCACAGGCATGCTGGGAAAGCTAAATAAGATTATGGATGTGAAACTCCAGGCCCTGGGGAGCTCAATAAACATTAATTACCACTCATTCTCTCCCTTCCACCCACCCCTGTGCCTTTCACTCAGGCAACTGATAAATATTAATATTTATCGAGCGCCTGTGTCAAGGCTGCTATAGGCACTGGGGGTGCAGAGTCCCTGTCCTCATCCTCACGCAGCTTGTTCTCTTGGCAATGGAGGCAAGTGGGGGAGATAGACGGTAAACAAGTAAACGACGGCAAAAAAACGTAATGAGCATGATCAGAGCTACGAAGAAGGTGTCGCGGTGGTGCTTCATCTGCGGTGGTCATCTCTGAGGATGCCGCCCTTGAGCGGAGACCTGTGGGGTTGAGTGAGCCATGTGAAGATCGGGGGAAGAGCATTCCAGGCAGAGAAAACGGCAGGCATAAATGCCTGGAGGCAGGAATAAGCTTGCTGTTTCCCAGGTAACGGCAAGAAGGCCAACGCACCCGGGGTATGGAGAAGGGGCAGGAGCAGTGGGAGGTGACAAGGGGGCACGCTGGCAGTCAAGGGCAGATCAAATCAGGATGGCGTTAACTGTGTGCATGCGGGAGGGGTGACCGAGTGAGAACCACGCGGTAGGTCTCTGCAGCTGCTGTGTAAGGAAGGAACCGCAGGTGAGGACAGGCAAGCAGGCACTCCAGCCAGGGATCCACCGTCCCAGGAGAGACAGAGGGCTTTAAAGGCTCACCTTGCCCAGCCTGCACCCAGAGCCCTCCCCGCCTCCCACCTGCCCTTGGCTCCCGTCTCAGGATGCCTTCTCGGGTGACTCCTGACTCCACAGTCCACTTTCCAACTCTCTGAAGCATGTTTTCAAAGGCCACCTCCCCAGAAGCCCCTCCCTGGTCCACACCTCTGCACATCTACAGCACTTGGTACCTGGTTTAAAGGACAAACTGATGCCATCCCCCCCAGGACTAGAGAACAAATATGGTTTCCGATTCTCCTTTATGTAACTACCCACCAGATAGAGCACATAGTAGGTGCTCAATAAAAGTTTACATTCAATGTGGCACCTGTCCCTTTCTGTCCAGAGTTTTGTACCCCTCCCTGCCCCTGTTTCCTCTGCCTCCCACCTCACCAACCAACGCTTCGTTTTCGTTGACTGTTATTAAATACCTGCCACGTGCCGGGTCCTTTCAAGTGCATGTTCTCATTTAACCTTCCCAACTACCCCATGAGACGGGGCTGTCATAACCCCACTTTACAGATGAGGAAACTGAGGTGTGGAGAGGTTAAATAACTTGCCCAGGTGGCAGAGCCAGCTAACAGCGGAAGTACCGCTTTGACCAAAGTCAAAGTTCTGTCTGCTCTATTGGGAAGTGAGGTGGGCAGGGGAAATCAAACCTTAAATTTTTTTTCAATAAACAAACAGGTGACTATAACTTATACATTATTTGCAGGTGCTGGCCTGGCTGGGGATTTCTCTGTCCTGCACTCTCTAGCAGGGTGAGTAAAACAGACCCCGGTTGCTGACGGGGCCCTGGTATTCATTTCTCCATCCTGCACCTTCTCCGTCAGCTCGCTCCAGGCGCCCAGCTTGAGCAGGGCTTACCCACCACCAGGAACTGCAGGAAGCGGAGGGCAGGCTGAAGGCACAGACTCACACTGACCCACACCCACGGCCTCCAGGCTCAGGCCTCCGGGGGAGGTGGCCCAGAGTCGGGCTCCATGGGCCCATCATCACCAAGCTGCTCATTCTTCTCAGGCATAAAATTCCCTTCTGCTTTGCAGATGAGCCAAGGCTGGAGTCTCCAGTCAGGGGGTTCTTCTAGCTCCCATCCAGAGGCACACCTGTCAGTCTTTGCACCATCTCACCTCTCAGCCCGGAATACCCTTCCCCCTGTGATGTAACGGTTGGATCCGCAGAAAATATCTCCCAGGGCTCCCTCGGGCTCACCTGAACCATGAGCTAGCGGGGGCCAGGGGCACTCAAGCTCAGCTTCCCTAGAGACAAAGGGGACTCCAACCTCTCAAGGCCACGAATTCCCCAGGCACGGGACAGCTGACCTTCTAGCCAATTCCTGTAAGCAGCCTGCACCCAAGCAGCTTGTGTGTACCCTCACTGAGAAGGTGGCTCCCACGCTGGACTTGCAAGGAGGAGGAGGCTGGGGAGGGGGAAGGACCCTCCTCTGGAGCACAGACACAGGCTGAACGTCAGCAGAGTGCCACGCCCCAGCACGCCCCTCGTGGGTATAAGGAAGAATGGGAGACCAGCCATCCCGACCTGCTGACTCTGTCAGCTTTCCTTTTCCCTATGTAAAAAGCCTCCACCTTCACCCTTGCCACGTGACATTACGGGACTCATCCCAGGCCCTGGTGGGTAGTGGGTGGTACCCACAGAGACCCATCTTGGTTAGTACTCACTTCTCTGTCACCCTCCTTCTTCCCACTGAGACTGGAATATCCCCTCCTCTGTTACCTCCCCAGGCAGGATCACTCGCCCCCTCCTCTCTGCTCCTGTGTCAGCGTGACTGGGTCAGGGATGCCCAGATAGCTGGTAAAACATTACGTCTGAGTGTGCATTGAGTCAGCAGACTAAGTAAAGCAGAGCAGCCCTCACCAGTGTGGGTGGGCCTTGTCCAACCCACCGAGGGAGCAGACAGAACAAGAAGGCAGAGGGAAGGCAAATTCTCTCTCTCTCTCCTTAAACTGGGACATTCTCCTGCCCTAGGACATCACAGTGTCACAGCTCCCAGGTTTTGGGCCTTCAAACTCCAGAACTTACCCCAGCATCCGTACCCCTAACCCCCACGCGCCCTTCCACAAGCCTGCAGACTCAGACTGAATTAAACAACCAGCTTTCCCGGGTGTCCAGCTTGCAGATGCCATATCGTGGGACTTTTCAGCCTTCATAATCACGAGCCAATTCCCGTATTAAATCTTCTCTCATATATATGAGTGTGTGGGTGTGCACATGTGTGTGTGTGTATCCATATTCTATTTCTCTGGGGAACCTTCACTAACACTGTTGTCAGACTCATTCATTCAATCACCAACCATTGGTTGAGCACCTCAGTGTCAGGCCCTGTGCTAGGTCCTAGGACGAAATGACAGGTGAGACATGGTCCCTGTCTTTGTACAGTCTAGCACCTTCTATTAGCACCTCTTTCCCTTTTTAAAAAATATCTCTTGTTTCCATACCTAGTTGACCACTGGACTGCCAGTTCCTCCCGGGCTGGCACAGCGGCGTGTGAATGATTCTGTCCCAGCATCTAGCACAGGACTCTGCACCCGAAGTTGTCTGCGTAAGCGAAAAGCACGCCTTGCAAAACCATGAGGGTTGCATTAATTTAGTCGGCCCGTGATAACAGACTGTGCAAAAGGCTATGTTTCACAATTCCCCATCCCTGGTCCTCCCTCCCTGCGGTAAGCTTCCAGCTTAGTCGAAGAGAGCATGCCCAGCGACGGGGAGTGTGAGTACCAAAGGCTGTGCAGCTCTGGCAGCCAGACAGGCAGAAAGGGGAGGGAGTTTGTTTGCCAGGCCGCCTCATGCTTGTGGCCACCACGGCTCTCTCTGTGCCTCCACCACTTTAGAAACATCTGTTTGCCTGAAAACAGCCTACACACTTTGCCCTCAAACTTCAAACTCTTTTTTTAATCTCAACTCATCACAGCATAGCCTGAAGAGAGGAAAATCATTAAATGGGAGTTTCTTTTCTCTTTCATAGCCCAGGGGATAAAAAGGCTGCAAAGATCCCTCAGGTTAATTTAGAAATGTGAAAACTTAATATTTTAATTTCCAAATAAGTAATTACTATTAATGTATTATCACAGTAACATTTGCTGTCTTATTTTAGATTAGACATAAAGAGAGGCATTAAGACACATTCATTGCTAATTTTTATACAATCTTAAAGTGGGAAAGGTCTTTCTCTAAGTATGGCACAAAACTGGAAAGCCAAAACATAGGCAAATTTGATCACATAAATATGTAGACCCTCTATATGTAAAAAAACAAGATAAAGATACAACAGTGTCTAAAGACAAGATCCAAACTGGAAAAATGATTTGCCATATTATTCATCTTTCACATGCAAAGAATTCTTACAAATCAATAAGAAAAATGTGAACAATGCCATAGAAAATGAGCAAAGGGCTGGATGTGGTGGCTCACACCTGTAATCCCAGCATTTTGGGAAGCCAAAGTGGAAAGATCGTTTCAGGCCTGGAGTTTGAGACCAGCCTGGGCAACATAGAGAGATCCCATCTCTACTAAAAAAAGAATTAGCTGGGTATGGTGGTGTGCACTTACAGTCCCAGCTACTCAGGAGGTTGAGGTAAGAAGATCACTTGAGCCCAGGATTTCAAGGCTGCAGTGAGCTATGATTGTGCCACTGCACTCTAGTCTGGGTGACAGAATGAGACCCTATCTCGAAATTAAAAAAAAGAAAGAAAAGAAAAAGAAAATGAGCAAAGTACATGAACAAATGCTTTTTTAGGAAAAGAGATACAGATGATTGAGAAATATGAAAAATTCTCAGTTTCAGTTATAATTAAAGAAATACAATAATGAGATATCTTTCTGATACCTGTCAGATTGGCAAGTTTTTAAAAAGTTTTTAGAAAGAAATAGAACAGTGGTTCCTGGACCAGCACATTAGCATCACCTGGGAACTTGTTGGAAATGAAAATTATCAAATTCATCCCAAACCTACTCAACCTCAGACCTGAATCAGAAACTCTGGGGCCCAGTAATCTGTATTTTAACAAGCCCTCCAGGTGACTCTGATGTAGAGTTACCAAGAACTCTCAAACACCATTGGCAGTATTTAAACTAATGCGATTTGGCATTTTTACCAGCATAAATGCACATACCCTTTGAGGCAACGAATCCATTCTACAGACATGTTTACTCATGTTGAAATCACTCACACACATACACATGCAATTATTTTGCTGTGGTATTTTTTGGAGTAGCCAAAAACTTGCAAAAGCCCAAAAAATAAAGAACCGTTAGACTAATTTACGGTAACTTATGGAATATTATGTAGCTACTATGGAGAATGAAATGCACCTACGTATGTCTACCCAGAAAGGTGCACAGGAGACATTGCGTAGAGAAAAAAGCATGTTGCAGAGTAATATATATGACGTATCTAGAATGATTCCATTTGGTGAAATATAAAGAATTTGTGTTGCATTTCTACTTTCTTGTATGTTTTGAAAATTTCTGGAATAATTCCAAAGAAACTATTAGTATGACTGGGCTCTGCGGTGGGGAAAAGGGCTTTTTTCACCATATGCTCTTCTCTGCCATTTGAATTTTTGCCCTGAGCATTATTACTTTTATAGTAATTAAAAAGTAGTTATAACTAATTAAACTTAAAGGAAAGAGAAAGAGCAAGCCAGAGAGAGAGACGTGGCTGGAAGGGGAGAGAAATGAGGTCATTTAGGTAACTGCATTCTGGAGACCATTCCAGCCCTGGCCAAGAAGCTTGGAGGGCTCTTGCGGGCTTTATCCTCAGTCACACAGGTTGCTTGGTTGGTAAAGAAAAACTAAAATCTCTGTTTCGCTGAACTGGTGGCTTTCAAAATAAATTACTTGTTTAACAAAGGAAAAAACCCACATCCATTAAACAAGGCGAGGACCCCTGGGCCTCCTGATTTTCCTTCCTGTAGGTTCATCCCACCCAACTGCACGTGCTGTGGACCGTGGGCCATTGAGTTGCATGTGATTCCGAGCAGAGCGTGAACAGGTGGTCTCCTTTGCATGTTACGTGTGGGTGTGAACACCAGTGTGGACATATCCCATATTTTCAGGTCAGAGTTAATAGAGACTGTCGGTGCATTAGGACAGACACAGTCTGTTTCCGCAGAGCTATGTGATCCCAGTCTGTATGTTGGGGTTCCAGGTCTGATGTACCAAGAGTTTTCAATAAGGGCATCGTGGAAATTCATAAGAGAATGTTGCAGAGGACGCCAGGCTCCTATCCCCAGGAAGTCCTTCTAAGAAGGGAATGCATTTTATTTTCTAGTTCATCATTTTTGACCAGCCAGTCCCCAAACGGGTTTGCTTGAGCAACAAGTTATGAAAATCGTGATCCATCCATTATCCAGGCATCCTTCCCTCTACCCATCCGTGGGCCCTTTCTTTTGTCCGCTCACCTATACAAACACCATGAGTCTACCCATCCCATGAATCTACTGGTCATCCATTCCATCAGCCCTTTCATTCGGCCATCCCATTTCATCACTGTAATCTCTGTCCAGCCAATCCTTCCATCCATCCAGTCACCCTTACACTTCTCCTTCCGCTTATTCATTCATTCCATCCATCCATCCTGTCTAGCCCATCTATTTTTCCACTTTACCAGCTCAATCAACCAAATCCTTCCATCCTAGTCATCCATGGATTCATCCATCCTTCCATACACCCATCCATCTATTCATCCCTCCCACACACCCATCAATCCTATCTAGCTATCCATGCCATCCACCTATCCATCCTTCCATCACCTATTATCCATCCATCCATCCATCCATCGCATCCGTCCACCCATCCACTCAACAATTGCATCTCTTCATCCCACCCCGCAGCCTGGACTTCATTATGCCTCTGGAGGTGAAGATACTGGGGCAAGCCAGGTCTAATGACTTTATAAGAAAAAAAAGTGATTGAAACCCTGCTACTTTCCCCAAGGCCCACTAAGCTCTTTTCGCCCAGGATGTATCTGAGCATTCTCAACAGCAAGTCTTTATCCAAACTCCAATTCCTCCTCCTCTTCCTTTCGTGCACAGATTCTCCCACTGTTCTCTGACCAGTTGGGAATTCTAGGTGGCAACAGAGTAAAAACACCACACTGAAAACCAGCCTGTAACCCCCAGTATCCATCCTGGGCCCAGGTAACCAGATACTCCTTTCCCTCCTTCACTCCCCTCACTTTGACTCCTAGCCTGGAGTGATGTCCCAGCCACGATGTCAGTGCCCCAGCCCAGTTCACACCGTCATCTGGCCTGGTACAGCCTGGCCTAAAATCATTCACAACCCAGTGCCACTCAGCAAGTCATCAACTGAAAAATGTGCCTTCCAATCAGGAAGGGAAGCAACCTAACATGTAATAAACACCTACTACAACGCAGGGACTATGTTAGGTGCTATCTATTTGACGCCTAATTGCATCTTCTATTTGACACCAATTTCATTTCCACTGCAATTCTCTGAGTCAGGCAAAGAGGCACAGAGGAGAAACTGGGGCTCAGAGAGGTTAAGTAATTTGTCTAAAATCACACAGCTGCTAAGAGGCAGTACCAGAATTCAAACCCAGATCTGACTCCAAAGCTTTGGCTCTTTCCACTCCAACATGCTACCATTAAGAGGACAATGTCCAAGCTAACCTGGGGAGGACAAATCAGAACGATAGGCAAGAAAATGTTGCATTTTTCAGATTTTCTAACCAAGAAAAACTGATCATGCAAATCATAAGTTACAGTATTTACTGAGTATTAACTCAGTGTCAGGTGCTGGCTAAAGGCTTTCTACATATTATTTCATTTAAAAGAAAGTGAAGTAGCTTTGATGATCCCTCTGGGGGTCCCCTCCACACACTATGATGGAACAGGTCCCAGATCAAGGTTTAAGGGTTTGGGGCATGTACGTTATACTTTGACCTGCACAACTTCCTCCAGGGGAGGGACTTGAGCAGTAGATGTTTACCTTGATCACCAACTTATCGGTAAGGCAGAGATTCTCGTCTTTGCAAATATGTAGCAGTTCAAATCCTGACACACCACTTACTTGCTACGTTACTGTGGCCAACTTATGTCTCCTCCCTGAGGCTCTGTTTCCTCGATCTGTAAAATGTAGATAATAAGAGTACCCAGATCTACAGGATTGTCAAGAGATTTCAGCATACTTTTTGATGCAACAGTTTGTTTAACCTTTCTGTTATTGTTGACTACTTTTTTTATTTCCCCTGTATTATAAATATTGCTATACATCTTCTACATAAAAATGGTTGACTGCATCTCTAGTTATTTCTTTAGGGTAAATTCTTTGAAACAGAATACTGAGTCCAAATATATGAATATTTTAAAGGCTGTTGATAATGTATTGCCAAGATGCTTTCCAGAAAGTTTGTATCCATTTACACTCTACAGGCAGTTTATGAAAGTGCACACCACACCGCACCCTTGCCAGCAGACAGTACTTTATTCTGGAACAACTTTTGTATTTCTTCTTATATACACATTCATATATAACCTTGCACGAATGCATAAATATGATCTTCTCGCATACTGGGATTTCAGTGCCATTTTCCTTTTGACACTTGGCTTCCTCTTCCTCCCCGCCCACTCTCACCTACCCACATGACCCACTAATCAACACGCACTCCAGGTAACCTATATTTAAATCTAGTTTGCATCTTTCCTTAAGTTTATTCTTGCTCATAGAACCACATACAAACTGCAATGGTGTGCACGTCTGTGACCTCCAAATCTGTGCTGGCGTTTAATCCCCGATGTGGCAGTATTGAGACGTGGGGCCTTTAAGAGGTGACTGGGCCATGAGGGCTCTGCCCCTTTGAACGGATTAATGGATTAATGGGCTATCACGGGAGGGGAACTGGTGGCTTTATAAGAAGAGGAAGAGAGACGTGAGCCAGCACACTCTGCCTCCTCACCACGTGACGCCCTGCGCCACCTCGGAGCTCTGCAGAGAGTCCCCACCAGCAAGAAGGCTCTCACCAGCTGTGGCTCCTCGACCTGGGACTTTTCAGCCTCCCTAACTGTAAGAAATAAATTCCTTTTCTTTATAAATTACCCAGCTTCAGGTAATTTTGTTCTTCAGAGTTTTGTGGTAATTCCGTTATGAGCAGCAGAAATTTTGTGGTAATTGCGTTATAAGCTTCAGGAGTTTATGGTAATTCTGTTATAAGCAACAGAAAACAGACTAAGACACAGACGTAAACTTACATACCCACGTATACACATTTACATATACAGCAGGGGTTTGGCATTGTTTGTCTTTTAAAAATTGGATCATATCGTACACACTTTTCAGCATCTTGCTTTTCTCAGTAACCATGGTGTTTCAATTAAATGAAGTAATGTCGGCAGAGTCCTTAGCGCCGCGACTGGAGCGCTGAGTACGTGTTATTTACCGTTGCTGTTGTTGCTGTTATAAATACAAAGAGAACTGGTGTCCCTGCTAACGCTGTGCAGTTCACGGCTAAGGTGGCTGCCTCAGTCCTCCCAGTCTTATAGGGACGGGATAAGGCAATGTCACTAGAGTTGTGCGTGTCATTTCACCGTCCTGAGTCACTCGTCGAATTAACTAAGGATCTACTATTTACCAGGGACTGTCCGTGGTCCAGAGATAGGATAATAAGCAAAGCCAGACAGAGTTCCCGCCCTCCTGAAGCTGGCAGTCCAGTGAGGCAGATGGATAATAATAAACCAATGACTTTGATCGATATCTAATTATCAACTGAGATAAGCTATCCAAAAGCAAGAAACATAATTCTATCAGAAAGATCTAGCCTGGAGGGCCTAGGAGGGCTCCTCTGAGGAAGCGAAACTTGAGCCA
>CAUYSK010123415.1:0-30917 GCA_963575035.1 Avahi laniger
CTCCTCCCCCCTCCCCCCTGCCCAATATCTAATAGATGTAATTCTTATATATGCACGTATGTGTTGATCCGTTAATACCAATTTGATGGTGAGTACATGTGGTGCTTATTTTTCCATTCTTCAATCTGGTTTTATGCCAGCCTGGCAGCAGACAGATGGCCTTGCGTTGAATGGTGTCTGGGCTTTGTGGCACCCTGCTTTTTTCCACACAGCGTAGGCATTCTGTTTCCAGATGTGAAACCATTTTGATGAATGGATTCACCTTCCCAGGACCCCTGGTAAGGTGAGGGTTATTCTCCACATCGTGCAAACAAAAATTAGGACCACCGGTCATAGTGACTTACTTTGATCCACGGAATATTTGTAATCAAATAAGGACTTAGAACACCAGAAAGCAGTTAAGATTTGAAATGTCTGACAGCTTGGGGTTAGTGGCAAAAAGAAGAAAGAAAGAACAGCCTGGATTTCCAGCTTCCTAACCCACAAAGAAAGGCTGGGGTAAGGTCACTGAACAAATGCTGCAAATAGGTTTCAGGTACTCTCTTCTCTGGGTAGGCCTTCTAGGTGGGACTCTTGCCCTACACAAACTGTCCCAGACCCATCTTGTTTACATTGGAACTACCCTTTGTCCTAGTCAGCAATTGAGGGGAAGAGGCCACACCATAACTGGGATTTCCTCCCTGTTTCCCCTCTGCTGTCCCCACAGGAAAACCCTGATGGGAAGCCCTCCCCTCTAGTTTTGGTCTTGACAAATCTCCATTTACTTATATTTAAGTAGGTCAGAATAAAATGTTTGCAACAAAGACTACAAGACCCACTGGGGGAAAACACAACAATCTATGGATTGACCTAAGACTAGGAAGGGAAATTCAGTGGTTATTTTTTCCTCTCTAAAATGGTAATTTCATATAATCTGTGAAAGCTTCCTAGAAAACAAAAGCCTTGAGGTTAATGGAGACAGGGTGTATCCCACCTGGTTGGCTCTTTTTAAGAGCCATTATCAGGGTATTTTCTCTTAGCTTTTTCCCTCTAAAATTAGGCAAGCAACATAAGAGATAAGCAAGGCTTTATAAAGCCCCAACCAAACAGTCAAACAGCCTATCCCTTCGTCTCTGCAAAAGCACAAACACATCTCACCTTTTAAGTGTATATGGCATGACTGGTCATTACTGAGATAACTCGACTAAATAAAAACTCCTATGCTGGTTCTGGGTCTGAGCTCACACACATCTCCAGGATTCTGCCAAGCCTGGCAGCTGCTGTCTGCAACCTGACCCCACGACATAAGAACCTCCGTTCCAGGGGCTAAGGAAGCTCTCTCTCTGGCTGTGGGTTGTAGGTCTTCTTAAGTGCTTTACTAGCCTAGGTGACCCCTGGGCCTCACGGGGTTAGGTCCATTCTTTAGCTGTTTTCAAATTTACTATGCCCATGGATGACCCTAAAATCAAAATGGACTTTATTGTACACAGAAAGGAAGGAGGCAAATAAAAATCATTCAATTATATCGAACCACATGAAACTGCCATTCCTGTTTTGAAAAAATGGTTGAATATCAGCAATTTCACCTGGCTCAACCTAATTAAACGATCTTTTCCAGATTTGCACAAATAATCAACTCAAACACAAAGCTGTGAAGCAATGTCTTATTTAAAAATGAACCATTAAAATATTAGTTAAGAAGATTAAGTGGCTGATTTCATCATGGGTACACTAGACTGGGACACTATTTTGTCTGTCATAATAAGAAAAACACACGTTATGAAAGCATTTTTTAGAAACTGGGTTGCCCAAAAAATGCTAGCACTGAAGCATAGAGACATGGGGTGAAACTGAAACTTTTTCCAAGAGTTCTTTCAGTATTTCAGTACTACAGGTTTTAGCAGGTAAAAGAGCTCATCCAGAAAGAACCCAAACTAAAAACCTAAATTTCAAACCACACCCACACATTAAGCTGGTGCAACAGCCTTTCCAGATACCAAGAAAATGACCCTTCTCTGCATGGCACTCCACAATGTAAAGACATGTGGAATTTTAAACTTACAATAGAAGACAGAACCTTCCACCAGGTTGAATAATGCTTACTTTTCCACAGACTCGCCTCTGATTCCTCATGTGGCCATTGAAATCTCATGCATTCTTCAGCCCAAAGTTTGGAATTCTATCCAGTCTCAAGACTACTATCTTATGTTTCCTTTGCAGTTAATTTTTTTGCATTGGGATTCTTTTCCTCTGAATTCTAGCCTATTGCTTCTTAGGCTTCTTGCTGCCTTCTCTTTCCCAAATAAAAGCATTCTACAAATTTTGGTGCTATTTCTAAGCTCACTACTTAGTAGACACTTCAGTCCTAGTAATCATTTCCCAGGCAGTCAGCTCATACAGTAGCCCTCAAAAGTTGAGTGCTTTTTGCAGCAATATCATCATTGGCTGCTAAATACTTCCTTTCCTCAGATTAATTTAAAAACAACAGTATAACACTATTTGCCTTTGGTTTTAAACATTTCAGTAACTTCTTTATGGAGATTTCCAGAGAAGGAACTAGAATTCTTTCCTCCATGTTGAAATGTTCATGGATATATTTTCAAATCATCAGTCTAGAAGAAACACAGGTAGCATCAAAGTCAGGAATCCTGATATGAAGTTGAAGTCACGCTGCCTTTGTTGCCAGAGCCTCCACTCAGATTGCTTTTTCGTGTTTTCTGTCCCACTTAATGCCATTTCCCATAATCCTTGGAGGTCCAATTTTGATTGCTTCATGATCTTTTTTCTAGCCTGTTCTCCCCTAACTTGATATTCCTACAGCCAGCTAGACTTGCACTGCTGTGTATTGAGATGCAGCCTCTGTGGGAGGAATCCCGGGCACCTGCCTCACCTTGTTCAGATACTGCAGGTGAATGAATTAAGAGACCATTAAAGCATGCTATTTTTTTGTTTAACTCTGAAACACTATGTGAAAAATTGGAAATAGGTCTGCATTTGTCTTATAGATACTTTGCCTCGCCATCTGCATCTTGGGTTAAATTTTAAGCGTTACAATAGCTTCAGACCCCAATAAAATAGAAGCGTTAGTTCAATCCAGTCAATGCCCCATCTCAAACCCTGGGGCTTGCAGCCATCCTCACCCCACGGGGAGCCTACCCCATCACTTCAGGGTTTGCGGGGGAAAGTCAGGAGTTGTTATCCTCCAGAGGAAACACGAGGCGGGTGCCCCAGCTCGAGACCTTCTGGTCTCCCATTCCCAGGTCTCGCTCCAGCACTTCCTCAGAGTTACTCTTTGTTCTCCGACCGCCCTCGAGACTTGTGGAGGCTGTGTGGGAGCCTGAGGAGCCATTCGCAGTCACTGTGCTATCTCCGTAGGTCAAAGTGAGGTCGCCCTCGGTCAGGATGAAATCAGAGTCTTCCTCTCGCAACGGCTCTTGGTTCTGAAAAGCACAACCAACAACAACAAAAATGGGAGACAGATATCCTCCAGGGCTGGAGCCAACCCAACCCCAATTACTCGTCTGAAAACTGAGGATTATAGAACTTGCCTGCCTTGAGCCTCTAGCATGGCAACTGGATATAAACTGTAGAGTGCTATTTCATCCAAGGCACTATTGCTGGGACCAGGATTTAGAACACCAGGACCCCCACCTGGATGATAAACCACCAAAGGGCAGTGAGTGACCTCCTTCTCCATGTCTTCTCTTTTCTCAGTAGACCTTCTGGGTGGGCCTCTTGCCCCACACAAACCATCCCAAACCCACCTTGTTTACATTTGAACTGCTCTTTGTCCTAGTCAGCAACTGAGGGGAAGAGGACAAACCATAATTAGGATTTCCTCCCTGTTTCCTCTCTGCTGTCCCCACAGGAAAACCCTGATGGCAAGCCCTGCCCTCTACATCCTCGGGTGACTGAAATGAGTAACAGAGAGGAAGAGTACATTTTACTGAGCATGTATTACGTGCCTGCCAGGGACTTCACATAAGCTCTCATTTGATCCTCACCCCTCCTCTGTGAAGGTGTGAATGCTCTTATCACAGAGCAGAAAACCTGAGCTAAGAGAGTCTATGAAACATGCCTGAAGTTGTCCAGCTGATGGGAAGCAGAGTTAGAATTTATGCTGCCTCCACACTGGTTTTACCCACATAAAGCATGTGAAAAATTGCCCTGTCAGGAAAAGGACTGGAACGGCACGTCATGCAGTAGTTGTAGTACACAAGGCGGACATTAGCAAAATTGAGCCATCTGAACTACCAGATGGTGGGGAGAGTGTCGGGAGACATCGCGAGGTCAGACAGAACCTTTCACCCTCCAATAGGTTTAACAAGCAAAACAAGGGGAGGGCCATGACCCAGCTTCCTCGCTGCACTGAGGCCTGTCAAACACCACAGATGGCCTGAAACAGCCAACACGCAGTGTCAAACGCTCTGGGTAAACTGTTCTTTTCTCTCCTGTTTCCCATTGCCCTTCAAAGCTCATCTGAAGTCCTGCATCCTCTACACCACAGGGCCTCTGGGACACCGAACCAGTCTCCCTGCCTCCCTCACACCCTGCTCAGTCACACTGCCCAAGGCTGTGGGCAGATTCCCCCAGGTCAGTGCCTGGACTGCCCAGCTAGATGATAAACCAGCAAAGGGCAGTGACCTCCTTCTCTGCTTCCTGGCACTTCCTCAATGATGCTTACCTCACAGGAGGTGCTAAATGAACGCCTGGTAAATGCTCCAAGCTAGGAAACATTCATGGATTGAGTCTCCCTCGCTTCTCCTCTCCCAGCGTGTTTCTGTGCACTTGCTGGCGACACGCACATGGTCATTTTCTGCATTGTTTCTCAGTGATGGCGAATTCACACACAGTCCACAGTGTGACTCCACTTAACCAATGTTCTGGCATTTTTAACAGGCAAGCATGCAACTCCTCTAGCTTGCTGCCTCAAACCCCTGCTGGAATGAAGCAGGGTGCAAATGCGCAATCAAATAAAAATCCTGTACCCAGGCAGATATTTAGAGTGCTGCTCCAAATCTCCCTCCAAAGTCTCAAATTTCCTCCTCTTCATTTGTGTTTAAAAGGTCCTGAAGCTCCATCTTAACAACAAATGAGACCATGTACCCCACCTGAGTGTCCAACTTCCAGGGAGTCCTCCTTCCCTGTCTTAACATGTTCCGGTTCTCCTGTTCGTACACGTGCTAAATCATGTTCGATCTCGGTCAAAAGATCTCTGCCAGGGCTCTTAGCTCCCAATTTTCAGGGAGATGGTCTTGGCATGTATTTTATCAGTTTAAGGTTTGGAGCCACAGAAGGACAGAGACAAACATGGGACAATTGCATGTGAGAGTAATTCTGCAAATGGAGGAAAGCCCCCCACAGCATCACAGAGGAGACCCCAGCATGAACGCTGGGTGGCCTGCTCTGACTCCTCACAGAGGAGTGTCTGCTGCTGGCTGGGACCCTGGGCAGGACCCCAGCCCAGAGCAGCAGCAGTATGGAGGGTGAATCTTGCTGGAAGCCCAAGTCACCCTACTGAGGTTGGCCGTGGGGCATCCACAGGCCAGACATGATCCCTGAAAGAAAACCTTGAGCAGTCTCTTGAACTGGTGAGGAAAATACTTTGAACTTATGTGATTCTCAGTTTATTGAGTTTATCCTGAGTTCAAACTAGTCTGGACATTCCTAATCTATGAGCAAGGGGAATAATTAGTAAACTTCAGATCAGGTGAGGTTTTAATAAGTTTTTAATAGTGGGTTAGTTGTTTTACTATTACATAGACATGAAAAGTGACCCCATCTCTAACTGAGATGGAAGGATTTACAAATTGTTCAGAAGAGACCAGAGCTAGGAGACAACGTATAAACCCAGCAAAACTTAAAATCAGAAGGTATAATCACACTTGGAGCTTCATTAGTGGGAGAAGCAGAGCTGCCACGTCAGCACTCTTTGTCTTTGATGACAAAACCCATCCAAATGGCACCTACGGCCAGCGCAGACGGAGGGCCGCAGTAAGCGAACCATGCAGCAGTTAGCGCTAGCCGGCTTTTCTGAAGTAAGCTAGTAGCAGGTCTGAGAAATTATAAAACTAACTTTATAATCTATTGGTTTGTATCCCTCTGACCTAAAAGGTAACTAGCATTATTATGTAGGCTGACGGTACATTAAAAACTTACCACGGCATTAAAAATCACTGTACAAACTGGGAACAGTTCTAGGGAAATGGTGTTCTCACCATCCTACCCATTTCTTCTTGTAATTTAAAACCAGTTTATCGTAGGTGGCACAGGAATTTCATTTTGATCTGGGGAGGAGCTGGGGGCAATGGAAGGCTCAACTATCTTGAAGAGAAGTCAAAAAAAAAAAATAAGAGAAGAGGAGGAGACATGAAAGCTGCTGTCTGTTACATGTGGTGAAAATTCAAACAAAAGGCTGTGGCAGAACTGCATTTTTACCAGGCAAAACCTGCTCTCCCAAAGGGGTAAATCCAGTAGCCCATCTGGGTTTGTAGGCATAAAGCTCTGTCGTTGCCCTCCAGGCCTTTTCAATAGTCGCCTTCCTCTGAAGGAGTCGGGGAGGGGCCCGAGTGCCTTGAGATGACAGACACACAACGCCTACTCTCTGCAAGGCTCTCCCACTGCACAGCAGTAGCAGGTTTAGGACTCATGGTGACTTGGCAGTGTTATGCCTGTTCTTGAAGGAAGAGCACACTGCATCCTCCGATCTTGGGCGCTCTGATGTGGCTGCCCTTCCCCCTGCCCCAGTGCCCTCACCTAGCTATGGCGTCTACATCTCTCTCCCCTCTGTGCCACCACCCCTATTAGAACTTACCTGTTTAGGGCCCTTCTCTCCCAGATCTGGGATTTGCATTCTGTTTTGCCAACACTGATCAAGTAAACTGCAGGTCATTTGCCAAGTATTTGAAGACCTGCATTAGGTTCCCAGCTCTGCCAACTACCGACTGTGGACAACTCCCATCATCACTGAGCTACACTTTCCTCATCTGTAACACCGTAGGACCTGCTTATTCACAGTATGGCCAAGAGAACAAAATTAGCCTTTATGAGCTGTTAAGCTGTACACAAATTTAAGGAGTTTTTCTCTCCTTGAGTATAATGATTGTGTTGATGACAAGCTGATGAGGATGGCTGAGGAAAGACGGGGAAGAAGAAAGGCCTTTGACCCCTCCTCCCATGCCCTCCGTGTGGTAGCTGCTTGCTCTCCCCACCTCTCCATCCCGCAACCCACGTGAGAAGCTCAAGGGCCAGCCCTGAATCTAAGCTACCCACCAGCGTGGGTGTTCAAAAGAACATACTGTGCTGAGTCTATTTTTAGAATCTGAAAATGGAAAGAAAGGCCTAACCATATCAATATAAATAAATCATTTAAAAAAGGAATCCTTACATTTGCGAAAGGCTTTGTTGTTTACAGTGCATCTTTATGGACCTAATTGTTTAACTCTCACAGCCAGCCTGTACTACTAGGCCCATTTTACAGATTAGAAAACTGAGGTGCAGAGCACTTCTATGGCCTATCAGGGATTGGATTCCAATTTAGTTGTTCTGATTCCAAATCTAGTGTTCTTTCTACTCCACCACAGCTGCCAATGTTGGGGAACTCCATAATCCCGGTAAAAGGTTTCTCTGGTACTGTGTAAAATATATAAACATATGTAAGCTGGCCATTTCTAGTCATCTTATTAAAGAAGCAAAATCCGTGGATTTGCAGGCAGGAATGTGGTGGTTTCTTCTCCCCAGGTAAGGGAGCATGGTGAGCAGGACCACAGCCCTGACCTGCTGTACTTACGTCGTACACCTGGGGACTAGTCAGACACCGAGCCAGCAGGCCACACCAGGTGGGAAGAGTGGTGGTTAGTGGGGGGCCACTGTGTGTGAGGATGGGCTTCAAGTAACTTTAAAATGGGAATTAAGGAAAATGGCTGCGAAAGAAAACACACACACACACTCCAAAATGTGTTTAAAATCCCACAGTAAATCATCCAACATTCTACCCATAAAAAGCTTCTTTTCCCCTTTTTACCAATGTGATATAGGAAATACTTGTAGCCTATAACAATTTGAATCAAAGGGTAAGCTAGCCCTATTAGCCTTAAATGGTAACTGTTAACTCTCAGGTTGGCGATTCCCAATTTTCAGTTAAAATGCATATTTGATTAATTAGAACCCCCTTCTCCCTTCTTGTCATGTTGAATGAGAGTTTTGGTTTCAATCAGCATTTCGGCTTCAGACATGCAAACAGCCCAGGCACTGGAAATAGGAAACAGTGTACCTGGAATGGAGGGTCATGTCCCCTGGGTCCCCTCTGCTTTTGTTGTCTGCAAGTATTCTTATAAAGCACTCTACCCAGATGGCACATGGTGGAAAAGCTGGAGTTGGACAGGACCTTAGAGGTGGGCTGGGGCTACTACAAAGGCGAGACTTGGTGAGGTGAAATGATTTCAGCAAGGTTACTCGTACCGTAATTTCCCAACTTCCCACACAGCATTATTCTTCACTCTACCCCCGGCTTCTCTCCCAGACTCTAACACAAGGCTTCTCAGCTTCGACACTGTTGACATATGGGGCCAGATCATTCTTTGTTGTGGGGAGTTCTGTGCTTGGTAGGAGGTTGAGCAACATCCCTGGACTCTACTCACTGCAGATGTTCCTCAACTTATGATGGGGCTACATCCTGATAAACCCATCGAAAGCTGAAAATATTACCAGTTGAAAATGCATTTAATACATCTAACCTATCGAACACCACAGCTTAGCCTAGCCTACCTTAACTGTGTTCAGAACACTTACATTAGCCTACAGTTGGGCCAAATCACCTCACACAAAGCATATTTTATAATAAAGTATTCAATATCTGATGTAATTTATCAAATGCTGTACTGAAAGTGAAAACTAGAATGGCTGTATGGGTACCTGAAATATGGTTTCTACTGAACATGTATCATTTTCACACCATCATAACATCGAAAAGCCATAAGTTGAACCATTGTAAATTGGGGACCGTCTATTGACGTCAGTAGCACCTCTAGCCCCCTCCTCAAGTTGTGACAATCAAAAATGTCTCCAAAAATTACCAAATGTTTCTTGAGAAGCAAATTTTCCCTCGGTTGAGACCACTGGTCTAGATGAAGCAGAGAGTGGAAAGCTCAGGGTTTCTCTCTCAGTGAATATCGGAGCTGCTGAACCCACAGCCCCTTGTGGGAAGCACCAGGAAGCACCGGTCACATTACGATAGAGCCTGGACCATTTCTGAGACCCACAGCCTAAGCAACGTGGACAAGGTGGAGTCTCAGATGGCCACCTGGACTACAGGGATGGCCAAGACACTTTAAAGGAAGGTAAGGAGATGCCACAGCTGTGTGTACCTAAGAGGACACTGTTAGGAGCATCATGACTTCTCATGTTCATTTAAAGCAGCACCAGAGAAACGCAGCTCTCTCTAGAGGAGACGGAAGGGAGATGCTGGGGAATGTTTCTAGTTTGCAATTACTCAACCAAGGAGGATGTGGGGGCTCAGCTGGAGCTCTTCACAAACAGAACCAGCTCCCCTTTGACTGCTCTCCTTGAATCACATTGCTGGTGAGAGGTGCAGGCCAGGTACTCTTTCCATTTGGGAACAGCACCCACAGGCCTGCCAATTTTCTTGGGTCTTTGTCTCAGAAGATGACAGAGACTCAGATCTGTGGAATGACAAATAAGCAAAGGTCAAGGGGAACCCAGAGGCTGCCTTTCAGTTCCTGCCTCAGGCTCCTCAAAGACAAGCTCTTTCTTCTCCTAATCCAGAAGGCCCTCTGACAACTTCTTCAAAAAAAGAAAATATATATATATATATATATATATATATACACACACACACATATAAGCTTCTAAATATTCAAATTGTTGGAAGGGCACAAAATGAAACATCAAGTCTCTCTTTCCTCCTCTAGTTGTTCTGGTAATTACCATTACAACTTTATATAATACATTTTTTCCTCCCATTTCCTGACTTCCAAACTTTAGTTAGAGGCTTTAAACTCCCTCCTATGAAGGATGGTTAAGTTTAATTCTTTTACACTCTTGTCTCCGCTTTCCAATTTTTTTCTTTTCCAATCTTATTATAATTAATTTTATAATGCGGATATATAACATTTGCTTTTCATTTTATAACTAATGAGTAAACTTTATCTAGAGATTGAGTCTAAGTGTTAAAAATCAATAAACAGCATTTGTAATAACATCATTGTATGAATGTTCACTGTAGAATCAGAGTGGTTAGAGCAATATAAAAAGAAATGGAATACACTATTATTTAAACTTTGTCAGTCAGAAGAAAACCCTTGAGTGTCTTGCTAAATAAAGGATCTTCTTTTAACTTTTAAAAAATTTGTTCACTTCTTCTGGGTTGTAACAATCATTGTTTCTTTGATGTTGTCGCCTTTGTTGGACTTTTGTTTTATTTGATCCTCATGTTATTTTTCTTCCTTCCTATAGGGTCTGCTTGTCACTAAACTTTCTGAATTCTTACATGTCTGAAATCTACCCTCCTTTATTCTCTCCTTTTTGATTGGCAGTTTAGGTGTAGAACTCTAGGTTCAGACTTTTTTATTTCATCCTAGAACTTTGAAGATATTGCTCAACTGTATTCTAACATCCAATTTTATCCATGAGAAGCCTGATCCTCATCCTTTGAAGGCTGCCTATCTTTCTCTTTGGAAGCCTCAAAGATTCCCTCTTTTTCTCTGGTAGTTATGGAACGTCCCCAGAATGTGTCCATTTATCCTACTCACATTTGGTGGGCCCTTGTACTCTGGAGACAACTGTCTTTGTTAGCTAAGGGAGTTTTTCTTCCATTATTTCTTTGGTACTTCTTTTTCTTCATAGGCTCCATACTCAACTTTCAGATCCTGTTAAATGATTTGGACCAGCTAGGTCTCACCTCCACATCTTGAAAGTCTCCTCCTCTTACACATCTCTGACTTTTTGCTCTAATTCTTGTTTATTTTTCTCAAGTTTATCTTCCAGATCAACAATTAGTCATGTTCAAGTTGTTAAACTATCCATTATATTTTTTTATTAATTTCAGAAACTTCATATTTTTAATTTCTAAGAATTTCTTCTTGTTTACTTCTTTTTCTAATAATCTGCTCTTGTAATTGGAAAAACCTCTCAATACTCTAAGGATTTTATTACAAAAATAAAAAATTAAATATTTGGAATTGTTTAATTACCTTGGCACCCCTATCCTCACGTCTTTATTTAGTTTCTCTGTTCATCAGGCAGGTTGGGGACTCCTACCATGGCCAAAGTTGCAGGGAGGGGGTTACTTTGAGAAGAAAAATCTTTGGCGCCCTCAAGATCTCTTTCTCTACAAGCCTTCCCCAGGCAGTGTCTCTACTTTCTTTAGAGATGTATGGCCCAGAGAGAAAATTAACAGTTATTTCAGTTGATCTGTTGACACAGAAAGTACCTGTTGCAGGTATTCCTGACAATATTCTTTCATAAATCACCTGGAAAAACTGACTTATGACTCACTTTTGTCTTGGGCTACAGTTTTCTCTGCTATAATTCCCTCTACCGTTGGTCTTCCAAGTAGAGGAAAATATCTCTTTTTGCGATTTCAATGAAGCCTGGGGAGAAAAGGGCGGTGTATGTGTGTGCTGACTCTCATCTTACAGTAGAAGCCCATCTATCCCATGCTAAGGCTTGTTCAGGGAAGGAGGTCCCACACTCCCTCTTGCCGGCCTGTGGGAATCATTCATGTCCAGCTGAACTCTATTCTGATGCAGCCAAAGCCCACATTTTCTTGTTAGATTATCTGTTGGAGCTAGAGAATGAATCACCGTCACCTTCCTCATTTAATTCTTCAAACTCTTTATGCCTGCTTATGTTCTTTCTTAGTTTCTCTTCTCCAAACTAAAAAGTGGAAATCCCAAAGTCGCTAAAATTTAGATTCAAATGGGACTTTAGTGATGATTCCTCTTTGTCTTCAAAGAATCAATTTCTTATCACTTTAGCATGTTGCCACTCTCCTGTGGATACTCTTCAATTTGCTCTACATACATTCTGAGCCCAGTGAGCAACATGCATTCTGGATAACAATATAGACAGACAAAGTTCATGTGGCTTAAAAAAAAATCCCTGGGGGTTCTATTTCAGTTAGTAGCAAACAAGGTAATTTGAACCAACCTTTTCCACTGAGAACTAGAAAAGCTGGGCAAAATAAAACAAGACAAAATCTTCTGTTTGATGGCTTCAGAAAGCTACCAAGGCAGTGACAAGAGCCCGAATCTGGGAGAAAGATAGCCAAGAGGTGAGCCTCAGAATTGGTGAACCACAATTTCCCTAAAGGCACCTGAGAAGCTGAGCAGAGCATCTGGCAGATTCACAAAGACAGAGTCTGACAAAAATTGTAGTCTGGGGCCCACAAAGAAAGAAGATGTAAACACCCCAGGCTTTAGGTGGGGACCCAGAAAAAAGCGCAAAGAAAAAACAGAGTAATCCTCACAGGAACTGATGCCTGGCTTCACATCACCTTCATTCCTGGTTGGATTAAGGTGATCTGGAATTGCCAATACCCCTAGCTTAGCCACCGACCAGATGTGAACTTAAACCACCTCTGAAGGATGATAACCTCATTCAGAGCATCGCAAATTATCTCTATATTTTTTCACTTCCCATGATTGTCACTCAGTAGAAAAAATGCACAGAAGATATGCAATAAAGCTTCTAGAAGATAACACAGGAAATTGGCTTCATGACTTTGGGGTAGGCAAGGATTTCTGAAAAACGACATAAAAGATACTAACCAGAAAGGAAAAGATCAATAAATTAGATTAAGATCTTTTGTTTATCAAAAGATTCTACTTAAAAAGTGAAAAGGCACATTACAAAGTATGGGAAGATATTATAATCACATATAATTGGCAAAAGACTCATACCCAGAATACATAAAGAACTCCATAAATCAGTAAGAAAAAGGCGGAAAACCCAATAGAAAAATGGGCAAGAGACTTGAATAGGGATTTCACAAAGGAACAAACCAAATAGCCAGTAAATATATGTTAAGGTGCTCAACTCTATAGTCATCAGACAAACACAAATTAAAGCCACAATGAAATACCACTACAAACCCACTAGAACAGCTAAAATTAAAAAGACTGACAATACCAATTGTTGGTGAGGACGTGGAGCGACTGCAAATCTCATACACCAGAGGTGCGTGTGTAAAGTAGTTATACTCACTATTTTGGAAAACTGGCACTGTCTTCTAAAGTTGGACCTACTCATGTCCTATGACTCAGCAATTTCACTCCTGGGTATATTCTCAACAAAAATACATGTATATGTTCACCAAAAGACATGTACCAGAATGTTCATAGAAGTATTCATCATAGTAGTTCCAAACTGGAAACAAGCCACATGCTCGTCAATAATAGAATGATAAATTGTGATATACTCATAAAACAAATTACTATCGAGCAATAAGAACAAATGACCTAGAGCTATACAGGACAACACAGGTGAATCATACAAATAACGGCAGGCCAAATAAACCAGATACTAAAATATATATATTATATAATCCTATTTATATAAAGTTAAAAAACAAGTAAAACTATTAAGTGTTGCTAGAAGTCAGGAGAGTGGTTACATTTGGGGAGGAGGGAGGGATAGTAATTCGGTTACGGCATGAGGGGAGCTGGTAATTTGTGTTTCTTGACTGGATTGGCGTTATATTACTGTGTTTATTTTGTGATAATTTACTGAGCACTTATGATTTCCATACTTTTCTGTATATCTGTTATACTTCAATAAAAAATTTTGTGGCCAGGTACGGTGGCTCACACCTGTAATCCCAGCACTTTGGAAGGCCGAGACAGGAAGATCGCTTGAGGTCAGGAGTTTCAGATCAGCCTGAGCAATACAGTGAGACCCTGCCTCTACAAAAAATAAAAAAATACAAAATAGCTGTGCATGGTGGTGTACACCTGTAGTCCTAGCTACTCGGGAGGCTGAGACAGGAGGATTGTTTCACTTGAGCCCAGGAGTTCCAGGTGGCAGTGAGCTATGATCACACCACTGCATTCCAGCCTGGGTGACAAAGCAAGACCCTATCTCTTAAAAAAAACTCTTAAACATTTTCCAAGTCCCCAAAGACCATATATAATAAGCCACCTGCCTGTTTGATCTTGGTTTTGATTGATCTTGGTTAAACAAGGTTTAACTTGTTGGTTTTTAATTTTTATTTGGGACCAAGTGAATCTACTAGCACAGGGTCTCCCCTGCATGTGGCCCACTTATACCACTATCAAATCACACAAGATCAGATTTCGCTGAGTGCAGCCAATAGGAATTATCCTCCTCATGTGGGTTAACAGCTAAAACTCCATTTCCCTTCCTGACCACAGCATGATGACCACAGCATGATTCATTGTGTAATTTTAACCTAATTCACCTACAAAGGCATAGTTCCCCTGGACATAAAGCTCTCAAGAGCCACATGAGTGTACCAGGCTGTGGCTTGGCTACTCTAAGGATCTGCAAACATTCCTCTTGGCCAGAGAGATGCTCATCAGGACTACCTGTGGTTGAATGATCAGTGCACGTGTCCCACGAAAGGACTGACTACACCTGTCCCAAGCACTCATCTTTCCTTACTCATCAGAAGTCATTCACCAAAAATTCAACAAGAGGATTTCATCATCAATGTTTCACCAACACAGGGGATGCCGCTTAAAAGGATACTTGTGGTCAAAGCTGTACCACAGCCTGAATATCCACGCGCTCTCCTGCTTTGTCCGGTTTCCTGTGGCAGAATCTGGGCCGTCCTAGGAACAAACAAGAGGACATAGTTGCACAAAAAGGGATCTCAAAGAAGGGAGGGAAAGCTTCTTTTTTAATTATAATTTTTATAGATCTAGAGCTCATAGTCAAACATCCCATATCACCAAAGTTTCAAAGATATATTGGAAGGGAATATTTTGGCAGAAATTGAATAAATCCAAAAGGCAGAAAAAGCAATCCTCAAAGTAAAAAGACTTGTTTATGTCTGTGGATGCATCAACTCAATGTAGTACAAAATTTCTTTTGGCATTTTTATTGCAATTTTCCTCAAAGTGCCTTTCAGCAGATTAATTACCCAAAAATAGTCTAGATCCTAATGGACCAAAATAGATTTATAGAGAATATTTTTAAAAGCATCTGTGAAACCAACTTTCCAGACTGCCCCCATCCCACCATCCTAAGCGGGCCTGGGGAAACCACACTTTGTTGAGTTTCTTGACAAATTAGCCAAGGCTTCTCTGTGGTCCTTATCCAGGCACCTAACATTGTGCTCCGGGTGTCCAGGTCACTTGTTTCCCTATCAGCTTTAGGGAGGTGGGGTCAGTGGGCAGGGGAAACAGAGCCCCAACTAGCAATTCTGTTATTTTATCTACCCTCAAGTAGCAAGTTCCTTGCTGCTCTTCGCATGCCCTTCCAACTCAGATATCTCCGACACCAAATTTTCAAAATAACCTGCAAAATCAAATATTCACTTGAAGTCTAGGAAATCTAGACATTATAAGTATCATAAATAGCACAATTAATATGAAAATCCGACTGACTGCAGCAATTTGAGGGCACTAGTGGGGCTCTGAAAGTATAGATGGCTTGTGGAGCACAGCCACTTTTCTCATCATCCTCTTTAATATCACAGGGAGAGGCAACTCTGCAAGTGAGGGACAATCGACAGTCACCGAATAAAACTTGAACCAAAATTGCAAGCAGTTCTAAATCACAGTGTCAATTCTACCTGTAATAGCAACACCAAGGATTGATCAGAGATCTTTGAGAAGCTAAGTATATAGACAAGTAGAAGGAAGAAAATTACAAAGCACTATTTACATTCCTAAAGTTCCCAACAGCAAAGATTATTTTTAAAAATTGAGTCCCCATGGTATTTCAGGAATGTTCAGTGACGGATATGGAAATGGCTTAGTTTAACAGGCCCTTCTGTGGATGAGGAAATGTAAATAAGGAGACCCCCAGAGACCAATTTTATTTTACATTTTTATAAATCATGTGGAAGAAAGAGGGTACAGAAATGTCTCTACTTGCAGATAACAATTGTTCCTTTGGATAACTGATCACCAATTCAATGACAACTCTAAGAAGATTTCAAAATGCCATATGACTAAGTAGAAAAGTGGTAGATGACCTTTCTTTTTTTTTTCGTTTTTTTTTAGAGACAGGGTCTCACTCTTTTGCCCGGGCTAGAGTGAGTGCCATGGCATCAGCCTAGCTCACAGCAACCTCAAACTCCTGGGCTCAAGCGATCCTTCTGCCTCAGCCTCCCGAGTAGCTGGGACTACAGGCATGCGCCACCATGCCCGGCTAGTTTTTTCTATATATTTTTAGCTGTCCAATTAATTTCTTTCTATTTTTAGTAGAGACAGGGTCTCGTTCTTGCTCAGGCTGGTTTGAAACTCCTGAGCTCAAACAATCCGCCTGCCTGGGCCTCCCAGAGAGCCAGGATTACAGGCGTGAGCCACCGCGCCTGGCCCAGATGATAGGAAAATTTGCCTATTTGTGATAGGCAAATATTTTTATGGAAAAATCAAATGGTTCTTTACAAAGTGATAGGCCCTAGGCTCTCAGTTCTAATTAGTACCAGCAAAATTTTACTAAAGAATAAACTAGCAAGATGATAAACATCATCAGGAAGGATATTATAAACCATCAGGTACAAAACAAGTCCTTCAAAGTCAGTTTCTTCCACTCCTTCCCTTAAATCAACAAGAAAAACAACAAATCCTATTCTGTCATTTCTCAACCTTTGCAAAACCACAAGTATTTATTATCACCTGGAATACTTAAGTTCTTGCCATCTCATCTCAAAGAAGCTACAAGAGACTTATATAAGCCCCAAAAGGGACAATTAAAATGAGTTAAGCAAGGGAGGGGCAAAGGTCTTCTCAGGCTACAGAAAGATATGCCTGTAATCCACAAATCAGATAAAGTGACCTCAGACTCCAGAGCAAATCCCAACTAAGAGACAATCCTTAAAGGCTAGGGGATAGTTCAGGACAAATCAAAGGTGTAACCTTGCAAAAAGGGCATTAAACAACTTTTTATTCCAAGAGATGGTGTCAGAAGCATGATTAGGTATGGGAAGAACTTAGACAAATCCATGTACGGTGGCTTTGGGGAAATCAGGGTGGTTCTGTGGAATAGAACTAATTTTTTAAGCTGACCCCGAAGATAATCGATTGCTTCACCACGTGATCTGAGCTGCTATTACAGAGAAGCCAGGAGAGCCCTTTCTGTGGGCTCCAAACAGCACGAGGCTGAGCAGGGGTCACTGTGGGGGAAGGGAAGGCCTCTTTCCTGGCTGCACTTGGAGACTCTTGGATTTCCATTCCTGTGCTGCCCACAGAAAAAGCAGAGACTTGCTCTTTTACCACACCCATCCTCAAAACCCGCATCCCACCAGCAGGGTTCATACCTCATGTCTTTAGCCCAGGCTACTTCTAGAGCCTGGAATATCCTTTCTTCCTCTCATCTCCTCCGTACCATGGCACCTACCTGGCTGACCTCTATTCATCTTTCAAGGCCATGCACAAGCTTGGCTTCTCTGCAAAATGTTTCAAAAGCAACAGAGCGCTCCAAGAGGTGGAGGTGTGGACATCACAGGCTCTCTCAACAGACTAGATGGGTCCTGACTGCCACTGTGTGACTGTGGGCAAGTTACCTAACCTTTCTGTGCTTGAGTATCCTCACTGTAAAATGGAGATATAAATAATTTCCTACCTCATGGGGGCATTATGAGGCTATGATATTATGATACAAGAAATATACTATACATGGTCTTCATCCCAGTTCCTGGCATAAAACTCGTAAAATCCTTGGAATTTCGTGACAGGTTTGGATGATAGGAGCATCTTTTATTCATAATAAGCTCCTTTCAATCATACCTCAGTTAATGCTAATGAGGTGACTTTTGGAGGATGGGGGCTGGTTGCCAGAGGAACCAACCATGTGATTAGAGGGTTGGAACTTTCCGCCCCACCCCCAATCTCCAGGAGGGGACAGGGACTAGGGATTGAGTAAATTATCAATGAGATGGCCAATGATTTAATCAGTCATGCCTATGTAACAGGACCTCCATAAAACCCTAAAGGATGGGGTTCAGAGAGCTTCCAAGATGGCTCCACGCACTCCGATCCCGAACCCCTGCCTATGCATCTCTTCCATTTGGCTGTTCCTACGTTGTATTCTTTATAATAAACTGGTAATAGTAAGTAAAGTGCTTTCCTGGGTTCTGTGAGTCATTCTAGCAAATTATTGCACCTGAGGAGTGGGTCATGGGAACCCCTGATATGTGGCCAGTCAGAAGTACAGGACACAACCTGGGACTTGCGACTAGTGTCTGAAGGGAGGGCAGTCTTGTGGGACTGAGCCTTCACCTATGGGGTCTGAGCAAACTCCGGACAGTTAGTGTCACAACTGTGTTAAACTGTAGGATACCCAGTTGGTAACCAGAGAATTGGAGAATTGATTGGTATGGGAAAAACAAAAAACCCACATATTTGGTGTTAGAAGTGTTGTAAGTGTAGAGGACAAAAGAGGTTTTTATTTTAGAGGTGTAAATGATTTTTACCCTTAAAGAACTTAGAATGGTGTCTGATATGTAGTAAGCTCTCAACAAATAACAACTCTCACTACTATTATTAGCCATGTGACTTTTTGTGCTGATTAAATATTTGTGAAATATTTAACACGGTATCTGGCACATAGTTAGAGCTCATATTATTAATTCAGTTCATTTGCAAAGACTGGATATGTAATTTCAAACATATATTTGTTGGGGGAAAAAACTAGTTACTAACATCATTTGGATATCTTGTGTGGCTCTTTACACAAGGGATTTTTAATCTTTTTACTGACATTATTACTAGAGAAACCTGTTTAAGAAAATAAACACCAGCAACTCTGCTTATTACTATTTCTGAGCATGTAAGAACCAGTGTCTATTTCTTCTGCATTCTGCATTCATTAAGCACCTACTATGTGCCAGGTACTGTGCTGGGTGCTAGAAACACAAAGATGAGCAAGACTCAGCACCTGCCTCTTGAGGAGCACCCTTTCCAGAGGGGAAGAATGGAAAATGGTCCGATTTTTGGAATAATTTTTCTAGAACTAATGATAACGATATCTGTGCAGAATTATATTTCCTTCCATTCTTATATAATGTTAAAAGATTTTTTCCTAAAGTTGAGTGCATTATGATAATGACAACAGTTTACTTTTTTTTCAGGGATGGAACATGTGGTAGGCAGAATAACAGCCCCTCAAAGATTTCTACATCCTAATCCCTGGAGCTCGTGAACATGTTACATGACCTGGCCAAAGGGGCTTTGTGGATGGACTTAAGGTAATCCACATAGGCCCAGTATAATCATATGGGCCCTTAAAAGTGGACAAGGAGGGCAAAAGAGTCAGAAGGTTACAGTGGAAGAAGACACAGGAGAGATTCAGAGCTTGACAAGAACTCGCTCCACTGTTGCTGGCTTTGAAGATGAAAGGGGGCTTCTAGGAGCTGAGCATGACCCTGGGCCAACAGCCAGCAAGGACATGGGACCTAAGCCCTACAACCACATGGAACTGAATTCTACCAACAACCTGAATGAGCCTAGAAGTGGCTTCTCCCCAGGAGCCCAGCCCCGCCAACACCTTGCTTTCGACCTTGAGAGATTTGAAGCAGAGAAACAAGCTGAGCCACCAGACTTGTGATCACTGAACTGTAAGATAATAAAATTGTGTTATTTTAAGCCACTAAGTTGTTGGTAATTTGTTATAGCAGCCACAGGAAGTTAATACAGAGAAGAGTAAACAAATGATATAACTTGATTTGGGCCTTTAACATGTCATTGGGATGATGGGCCCAAGATTTCTCATCAGGGGGAAATCACAGGGTTTAAAAGCAGGGAATCAAGTCTCTGACAGCGATACATGGATAGTTTTATTCCTTGGTTAAAACTCTTCCCAGAGCTCCACATTGCCTAGCCCGGGGCTTCTCAAATTGTAAAGTACACACAAATCCCCTGGGGATGCTGTCAAACTGCAGATTCCACTTCAGCGGGGCTGGGTGAGGAGTCTGCCTTTCCAACAAGCTTTCTGGTGACGCCCACAGGGCACTTGGAGCAGCAAGGACAGGCCTCCGCTTGCCGGGGGAAGAGCAGACAATCTCGCTTCTGCCACTCTCTACTCTCACCCCTCATCACATTGTCATCAAACCCTTTAGGACAGGAATTCATCTGTCTTGTTGCAGATGTACTCCCAGAGCCTGAAGGAATGTCTGAAATAAAACAGGTGCTCAATAAATATTTGTCAAATGAATGAATAAATTCATATTGACTCTGAGCTTCTAAAAGATAAAAAAAAAATAGCAGAAAGGGAAATCAAGAGACCAAGGGAGGCAACTGCAAGAACAAAAAACTTAGGGACTTTGGGGGTGGGGGGACATCAGAGAGCAGCAGTTTGAGGAAAGGCATCTCAGCAACTGTTCAAAATTAAAGATTTAGGTGACTGGGAATCAGATTTCAGCCTGCAGGAAAACTGGAGGAGAACTCAGGAATACAACTTGCTCAGAAAATCGTAAGTCAATGCAACCATGAACAGCTGATTTTCTACCGTTTTCACTACACACACACACACAAGCATAGTGTGGTTTCCTTTCTTCCATATTTCATTAATATCCGGCTTGTGACCTTGTCCTGCTGATATGATAAAGCTGGGATAAATTCAGATTCATGCTCTTAGCTGCTCCCATCAATGAGTTCCCTTCCGTAAACTTGGGGAAGGAAGTAAATGATGTGTCTGCGTGTCTGGCCAACAGAAATCTCAGCTGTCTAGTCTGGCATGAAAAGTTCCCCCTTTAATGGGGTGGGAGGCCACCCCTGGGATTGGGCAGCTTGTCTCCAGCTGGGGTTGTTTTTGTTTTTGTTTCAAAGTCACCAAGACCTCCAGAGAAACAAAGCAACTGAGGTTTTTTTTTGTCTTGTTTTGTTCTAATGAGTCAAACTTGCCAGGGACACAAAACTGAAGTCTGCCCACAATATTCTTATGCTTCTCTCACATAAGGCCGAAGTTCTAGCCAACAGTTCCTTTCCTTCCCCTACAAGAGCTGATATTCTGTAGCTCTCTAGCCATGACTCTGTTTATAATCTGCTTCTAGAACCAGCAAGGAAAATCATGCTCATTATAAGAAACAGTTTCCCATCTATCACTTTTTTGTTTGCTTGTAGTTTTTAGGAAGATTATTTAGAAAATGGGGTAAAGAAAACTGTCCTTTTTATTCTAGTGGAGAACAAACATCTGGACTTTCCCTACCTCTGACTTCAGTTTCATGACAACATTGAGCATGTGACCTGGATCTATTTCAGGGGAAACCGCAAGAACCCAGAGTTTCACCCAAAAACGAGAAGGCCATTTATTTCCCTGTTTTCCTGTTTCTTGTGACCACTGAATGCTCCCAGCCCTGCTGTTAGTGGTTCACTGGAATGAGAAGGTCAGGTCAGGAGGATTTGGAGAAATAAGGGTCTTTCTCCACAAGGGCATGAGTCATTTCTAAGAGGGAGTCCTGGGGAACCAAGCTTGAGGTTTGCCTATTATTGCCAGTCTGACCGCAATCTTGAAAGCTTTTCAAAAGGTCAGTGGAACTGACGTTGAGGGTCCCTCTGCACATCTATGTGTGAGGCTTGGAAAGGAGGAGGTGAGGGGAGGCTGTGACACAGCTCCTGCTAGGGCTGGCAAATGAGATGCCATGATGAGTCCTGTACGAGTCGCTGCCAGGCTGTTCACCACACCACGTGCGCAGTGCTCCTCGCCCAAAGAGCCCTCTGGGAGCCGACAGGAACGCAACGCTGAATTTACCCATCCAGGGGGGTTCCTGAGGCTCACTCCACATTGTGAGGGGAGCTATTTTAGCTGTCACTGCATGGACTAAATGCCACAATCCTTAGCCCTCAGGCCCCACTGCTTTCTCAAACACTTCCACATGAAAGTGACAGCAGGTTTGCTACTGAGTCTAAGTACAAGCCGTGTCTCCAGTGTGCAGGTCTGATGAGATGCACAGTAAGTTCTGCTACATGACCAGCCAAACGACTTCATTTATTTCCTTTTATAGATGCGTGGATACAGAGGCGGGAGCCATGGGGAAACAGCAAAGGGGCGGGAAATGTGTTGCCTGGTCTGGAACTGTCAAGATGAAATCTCTCCAAATCCTGGCTATCCAGCTGCTATTAGCCTGTTTTCTTACAAAATTAATCTAGACTGGCCATAGTTCTGTGGAGGATGCTTTGGAATAGGGCGGCCATATCCTACCGGAGCCATTATTTTCCTTTCAGTGAAATACAGACATCTGTCATGTTTTCCCTCCAGGTTTTCTCAGGATGAGTTTCAAGACTGCCCAAACTGTCATACTCTAAATTAGCTTCCAGGTGCACAGTTCCTGAAACCCTGGTTTCTAAAGTCCTTAATCAAGGCTAGCGTCAATTAGCAAATTTCCAAAATGTTCCCAATTGGCACAGCGGTCAACTCTAATGTAATCTCAGAGGTCTTCTGGAGCTCCATTAAAGTGGGTACCAGATCTCCAAGGAAGCTCCTTAAAAACTCTTCCCTAAATGTCCCAAAATTTCAGAGGTCATGGCTTTGTGTCACTTAAGCTGGAACCTAGAATGGACACCAATGCCATAAATGCCTTATCAGGCTGTGGCCACTCTCAGAGAGAAAGAAATCTGAAAAGCTCTAGTAGCATCTCCTGGGCCCCACATAGCACCACATGTTGTGAGACTTGTTAAATCTGATTTGGTAGATGGAATCATTTAGAAGATCCTATGGAATCTGAAGTCTGCAGACTGGATTTAGTATTAAGTACAATGATGAGTGTGATTCAAAGCTGACTGGAAGAAAAAGAACAGGGTTTCGTGAACAACACACGCACGTGGTCAATAAAGTTACCTGCTGCCTCTCTCATTCCCTCATTAGCCATCAAATAGCTATGGAGCTCCCCCCACCCCCCATGTGTCAGCACTGTGCTAAGCACTGGATATTCACTGCTGAACAAAACAGTCCTTGACTCCCAAGGCCAAATAATAATATTTTGATAACACATTTGTGTCCCTGATATAACTCTCCTTTCTCCATCTTGCCTGCCCAGGACATGCCTGTCTTGGGAAGGAGCAAAACCTGGAGCCAAAATCATCCCAACAGTTACACAACAGGGATGAATGGCAGCTTAAAACATATCTGCAAATTTGTTGACATTCTTCCCATGCAGAGGTTATGGTTTCTGTCTCCTCCCATTGAATCTGGGCTGGTCCTAGGAACGCGTTCCTAACCGATAGAAAGCCACAGAAGTGATGCTGGAAAACTTACAAAATTACGTCAGAAAACATAATATAGCTTCCACCTTGCTTGCTGGGACACTCGCTTTTAGAACCCTGAGCCATCGTATAAGAAATCTGACTAGCCTGTGGCCACCATGCTGGCAGGAGGCTTGAGCCCCATAGAGAAGCCGTGTGTAGGGATTTCAGTCTCAGGTCCTCATCCTTGAGTTGCCCCAGCCCAGATGCCAGACATGTGAGTAAATGAGCCTTTGGATGATTCCAGCCCCCGTCCTTGAGTTAACCCCAGCCTCCCAGTTTTCCCATCTGAGGCCCTGGACTTCACGGAGCAAAGGCAAGCCATCCCTACTGTGCCCTTTCCAAATGCCTGACCTAAAGGATCCCAGGTCCTGAAGGAACGGGAGTGCCTGCAGTCACCAACTTCTCTCCTCTCTTCCTCAGATTCCCTGGGCTGGAGAGTCAAACCATATCCCTCTCTTTCTCCTTCCCATGCCTTACTGATAGACTCAGAACCAATACATCCATTCTTGGACAGTGGGGAGTCAGGGACTCTTTCTGGCCAGCCCGTCCCCTACACAGGTTCTTTAAGAACATAGACTCTGGAGTCAAATCCTGGCTCCATCATTTTCTAATTCTCTAACCTCAGATGATTCACTAAAACTCCCAAACTTGAGCTTCTAATCTGTAAAATGGGGAGAACAGTACACACCTCATAAAGTTGTTTTCAAGATTACAATGAGGGAATCAGGGAAAGTGCCTGGCCTGTGGCAAATGCTGGATACATTTTAGCTTTTTAAATCATGTATTCCCCAAAAAGAAGCATCTCTTGTGACTTACCCCTTGTAAGACTTGAAAGCTGTCGTTGTTGGGTGGCGGGTCTTGATCTGGGTCAACACCAACTCTGAAAGTCACCAGGGAGAAAGACAAGGAGAAAAACAGAAAGTATTAGTTTGGGCCATGGCAGCCATGCTGGCTGAAAGCAGCCGGAGGCTGACCATCTTCCCAAAGCAGAAGAAGTGGTTGGTTAGCTAAAAGGAGAGGAAGGTGGTCATGCAGAAGTCAAGAGAAAGAGGTCGTATACCACTTCCGGTCCCAGAGGGCTGGAAGGGAAATGAACCTGGTGCGCTTATGCCGTAAGCAAGGCCTCTGGAACATGGTACATGCTGGTAACTGTCCATCTGCCTTCCTGTACCAGGTGGTCCAGGTAGCAAAACGTGGGTCCCACTGCACTGGACCCTTCCTCTCTGCTGTTCCCTCACTTCCACTCTGATGTGCTTTCATTTTCCTAACATTTTGTTACAAAAAATTTTTTTCATATAATCAAGGAAGTGTTCAATTTCTGTATACATACCATCACTAGATTCTATACATTAACATTTTACTGTATTTTCTTTATCACCTATCTATCCATCTCTCCATCACCCATCTTATCTTTTAGATACATTCAAAGAAAGATTGCAGAAATCAGTACACTTCCCCTAAATACTTCAGCTTGCCTACTGATGAAGAGTCTCTGTCCTTGACCAAATTTTAGTCAGGCTCCTCTGAATCCTCTTTCCAACTAGGCCCTGGCTTTTGGGCTTCCGTGTCCATCTTTGCATTGCCCAATTTTAGCAAGAATCTTGCTAAGTTGGTTTGGTCAGAACCATCCCACCCCCAAATATCGGATCTCCCTCAATATCTGATCAGGTTCCTCATCCCCTATCATCCCTCACATGATGTCTGATCCCTCTTGGCATGTTTTCAGCAAGAATCCTGTTAGGTCAGTTTAGCTAGAATCCCCCCTACCCCTGATGTTTCCTCTCAGTCATTTTCCATCCTCTGACCCCTATCTCTCTCCTCTACTGCAAAACCCCATCACAGCGGTCTGTATACCAATCATGATGGTCCTGAATGTCTTCCTTACCGTTTTTAACAAGCGTCAGAATAATGTTTTCTTTGACAATATCATTAACTAGAGTCCTGACCTGCTTTTAATCCTGGTGCCCCCACACCCTCTTGCATCAAAGATTGACCTGAGAACTCACACATTTGAGGACAACAACTGAAGACAGAAAAAAACCAAATCGACAAAATTTACTTATAATAAATTCCAAAAAAGCACTAGGGCAGTTGTCTTGGCTCAGTAACATACCAACTGGTGCTCTATGCATCTGTTCATTTTTCATCCCTGCACTTTCCTCATTCTGAGGCAGAGAACCGTGGCATGAACGATGTGGACAACATGGGAGGATGGGGGGGGGAGAACAAAGATGCCAGGAAAGTCCTACATCTCTCCCCTCACTCCCTCCAGTGTCACAAAGAATGGACAGGTCATAAAAGGTAAACCGAGAATAGAGCTGTCAGCAGATCAGGTTTGATTTGAGCTTGAAGAGAGGTGCCGAGTGGGCTCTCACAGGGGTGTTCTTTGCAGTCCGTCCGGTACCAGGGCGTTGAGTCCAAAAAGCACAAAGCAGATGGATACACAAAACCCCGTGCGCATGCGCTTACTTTTCCTCTGTTCCCTCACTCCTTTTTCCTTACCTGTAATGCCCAGGATCTTTCCTGAGAAAAGTGACTAATGGAAAAAGGGAATAAAAGACAACACAGATGCGCCCACCCTCTAAAAGTCAACCTCCATCTGTCTAATTCCAGGCTTGCTGCGCACTAACCCAAGGTGTGTGCCCCTGGAAAGGAGAGACAGAGAAGAAAAGGAACAGCTACCCCATATTGTGCTGAAGGCAAAGTTTAAACCACAACATGAATTCATGTATTCAGCAAACCTTTATTGAGTGCCTACTATGCTGGGCACTTTTCTGAGCACTTAGTTAAAACCTTTTGTGTGCCTGGCTCCAGATCTCCTCCCTGTGAGCTAGCGATTTGATGGGATCTTTGTATTATATTAGATGGACTTTGCTACGTGTCTAGAGGCACTTCCAGGAAGGAATTTCTGAGGGCTGGAGGCTTGTTCTCACAACTGGACATTATCTGGAGACCTCTGAACAATAAATCTCACAGAGATCTTTTAACATGAAAAACTTCAGGAACTCAACAGGTGCCCACAGAAGTCACATCAGAGCCTCAGTGCACATCATGTGAATAAAAGTGGTAGAGAAGAGGTCACATATTGAATTCCTAGCTGTTGATCTTTAGCCCTCATCTGTTTTCAGAGTCTCTTAATGTATATCACACAGAGATAAATCCTCTATCTGGTGGTTTTGTCAGCATTTATAAGGTCGCAGCAAGGAATCCAGTATTAGGCCTTGTTCAATGGACTCCATGGCAGTACAAAGCCACTTCATGCCACAATTAAAAGAGCATACTTAATTATACCCTTGGTAAAAATGTTTCAAAAACACAACAGTTTATTTTCCTATCTCTCTAATTTAGTTTCATCTACTAATATAGATAATTCAGGATCTTGCATTATTTCAGGATCTGAAAACCACAAGTTGTAAAGATTCATGGACATAGGGTGTTATAATAGGTAAATATAGGTAATAAGGAAATAGGTAGATACAGATTCCAGTAATTATGTGGTTTTATTTCAGATAAATCCTGGAATGTTTTATTGAGATTCTCCTTCTCTTCCAAAAGTGAAGGGCAAGGAGAAAAATGCTAGTTAACTGAGATATATATATATATAGCTAATCAAACTTCAGTCAATGCAGCCATCTTCAGATCTGGCTGTATACATGCCCTGGAAATCTAGTTCTGAGGATAGACCTAACCAATGCCCCCTTTTGAAACTTGCCTTTTATCACCATTCTGCCATGGAAGTTCCAACCTTCACTGCAGCCACTTGCTATCAACCACCTGTCTGAGATACAGTTCAAACTCTTGAAAGCACAGAGCCTAAAAGGACCTGCTGGGCTCTCCCACAGACAGAGGAATGTGGGAAGGCCCCTTTTGGTCTCTTGGAGGGCCTTGCTACTGGTATAAGTGCTGAATAAGAGATTTCCAAGAAAGGAAGCAAAGACCTAGGCTTGCTACTGCTTTTTAAATGCCAAAAACAAAACAAACAAAACAAACCAGGGGCCGTGAGATACAAATGATGTTCTGCAATTTCTTCCCCCATTCAAGGCTGTTTACTTTAGGGCAATTTAATAATCACTTTTCTGGCAAGGTTGAGGGTGCCTTGGACCAATCCCCAAAGATGACAATGGACCCTGTAGCTCCGACAAAGAGTCCCACCCTTGGGGCAGAGCCCAGAACCAAACTGGTCTCTGGGAACAGGAGGTAAAGCAATGGGCCAGGGTGTTTTTGTGTGGGGCTGGGAAGCAAGAATGACCAGGCACAGGATTTTAATTGACAACTTAAAGCCTCAGAAGACTTGAGGGTCCCCCAAGTTTATGAAATTTCTAGTTTCAGGTAATTATTTACAATATATTTTTCTCTCCTGAACTGCTATAATGCTTTTGATCCAGAACACTGGAACTTTTTGTGCTGTTTTATTACATCATATTTTAACATTCCCCTGATACAACAGGGCTGAGCTCATTAGAGAACATATGACAGTCTTTTCTTCCAGAATAAACTGAATTATCATTATTTTCATTAAGAATGACACAAATGTGGTAATCCCACACCAAATGAGAAAATAAAGCAATCAAACTGATGTGCTCATTCTGAAATGAATAATGATGATTAATAATCTCCTTGCTTGTATAATAATTTGCCCATTCTGATCAACAGATAAAATGCCATGAAATCTCAGAAATTTTAAGTGTTCTACTTTAACTGATAATTTTTAAAAAAATCTGAATGGTTCAGGCTATGAATAATTTGAGGAATATGAGACACACACTTTCATACAAAACCTGGAACACCAGATCATAATCTGAATTCTCTCATGTCCCAAGTATAATAACTTATATTTGGCCTGGAGGACATTCCTTCTTAAAGGTGGGATGCTTCAAAGGAAAGAGTTTCATCAGTCTGCAACTTAACTAGTACCTAAAGTCAGTCTCCAAAAATGAACTAGTGTGTGTGTGTGTGCTTTAAATAGTAGAAAAAAGTGTGATCCTAGTGAGCTTAAACACTTAAACTCATTTCATGGGTGTACATCTGGTGATATGCCAAGACCCATGCCCCATGGGTACCCATGACAGGTACCACTGTTTTCACCACTGCCCTGGGGGAGTGAAATATCTTCACAGTGTAAGAACAGAGTTGAAGCCTGTTTTGCATTTGATTTATCTATCAGCACCAAGAATCAGATCAGGAGGAAAGCATGCCAATTAGAGATACAGAAAGGAAAAGAAAGAAGAAACATTAAAGTTTTTACTCTGTTTGAATTGACATCACCACCCTTAGGCATAATTATATCATGAACTCAGATGAAGACCAAGAAACAAATTGCATTGGATGAATCTTTACCCTTTTGGTTAAAAAAAAAATGTTCTTCATATCTTCTGATTCACCATGATAAGATACAAGTACACAAATACATAGTTTTAAAAAGAACTACAAAAGCATTGGCATTTGATTAAGATAGTATAAGTCATACCGCAGTCATGGCTGAAATATGAAAATCAAGTTCTCTTTATGAGTTAAAGCTTTATTTACTAGATCATATGCAGGATGTTGTGGAAAAAGTATCTGTGGCTCTGAAAATGAGCTGCTCTTAACATTAAACTCAGTTGTACAAAAAGTAGACACTTGCCACCTCAGGCTTTGGTGTTGGCAACACATTGTCCAAAATGTGGGGAAAGCAGCCAGAATCCCAGAAACATCAATCAACCCAGAGAAAGGTTAGAAAGAATGATTAGAATCGACTTAACCTCTTGCCCCTTTACTAAAAGGGGTGGGAGTTGGCACACGCAGGAAGGAAGAAAGAGAAAAACAGCATAAAGAGAAATGTCTCGGGTTAGAAAGAGGAGAAAAGCCAGGCCCAGTTAATTTTTTTCTGAGGATGCCCTTGTGTCACCTGAAGTACTGCCAGCGACGTTCATTCTGGTCCTCTTCGGAGGGCTCCTTGACACCAACTCTGGGCAGCAGAAGAAGGGAATGTGAGTGTGACGGGGAACCAGGAGCTCTGGGCAGGTGATCTGGACCACATCCATGAAAGAATAGGCTGTCTCATTTTCAATATAAATCCATACCCTTTCTAAAACTGTCCTCATTCTCTAAAACCCTGAGAGGCAGAGGCTGCTAAATTTAAATGTAAAGCAATAATGTTAGGAGCCAGGTCAAATGAGGAGCGATTAGGAATGAAGCTAAGCCTCTCAAAATACAACGCGATGAAATCAGAGGAATAAATGCACTTCATAGAAAATGAATTTATACAATTTTTCAGGAATTCATCTGTATCAAAAAGCAAGATACAACCATATAAAAAATAGAAAACAGAAAGTTAATTGTAATTAAACACATATTTGAAGTGTTTACACATAGTTTTACACATATTTGACAGAAAGAGCAAAAAACGATATATTATTGAAAAACGGCAACAATACTTAAGAAGACAAAGATGGCCTTTTCTTCTAGAGAAGCAAACCACATTGTCTGCAGGATCAACTTGAAGGTTAGAAATCCAGCCTCTGCTATTCTCTTTACCTTGTGGCCTTTGAGTTGACACGGTCCACTTTCACCTTCCTTAATAATTTCTGGGTTATTCAGAGTGCATTTGAACTTTATCATTATGTTAGAGCAGGGTTTCATAAACTTGGCACTAGTGACATTTTGAACCAGATAATTCTCTGTTGTGAGAGGCCATCCTGTGCACTGCAGCATGTTCAGCAGCAACCCTGGCTTCCACCCACAAGATAGATAACAGTAGCAATACCCCCCCTCCACCCAGGCTACGGCCACTAAAAATGTCTCCAGATACTGCCAAATGTCCCCAGGGGAGCAAAATTTCCCTCAGTTGAAAACCATTGCACTAAATTATATATTTTCAATGGAGGTGATATTGCCCTCATGGGTATGGAAATTGGTTCTTGTGGAACACAAAAAAATCTGACCTATTACAATGGTTTGCAGCCCTCCAATGGTCATAGCACATGAATAGATATATAGCAGATTGGTGATAGTAAAATTCCACTGGGACGAGGTAATTGGGAAAAAAAAATTTTAAAGGCTCCTTAGGGGAGCAATAATGAAAAAAAGGTTGAGAAACACTGTGCTAGACAATGCCCAAATTCTCATGCTACTAATAGCCCCTGAAATATGTTAGTTAAGAACATGATGCTTCTTAAGGTGGTACTTTTTAACCAGTTACATGCTCAGAATATGACTTAAAACATTCTATTATTTCAGCTCTGAAAAATTATAACAAATACCAGAAAAACAAGCTGGATTCTTTTAATGTAATATTCATTGTCTCAGAATAATGGCCAACAAACATATGAAAAAATGCTCAACATCTCTAATCATCAGGGAAATGCAAATCAAAACCACAATGAGATATCACTTATCTCCAGTGAGAATGGCCTTTATCAAAAAGTCCCAAAACAATAAATGTTGGCATGGATGTGGAGACATATGAACACTCATACACCGCTTGTGGGACTGCAAACTAGTGCAACCTCTATAAAAATACTATGCTGATTCCTCAAAGAACTAAAAGTAGGCCTACTTTTGGTTCCA
>CAUYSK010123419.1:0-23524 GCA_963575035.1 Avahi laniger
TATAATCCACGTACTAATAGACTAAAGAAGAAAAATTATATGATTGCACCAATTACTGCAGAAAAACATCTGAAAAAATCCAGTATTTATCAATGATAAAAAAACTTTCAGAAAACCAGAGCATATACAAAAAGCCTACAGCTTACGTGATATTTAACAGTGCATAACAATATTTTTCATCTAACATTGGGAATAAGCAAGTGCATTAGTTTATTATTTCTGCTATAGTAAATTGCTACAAATTTAGTGGCTTAAAACAATACGTATTTATTATCTTGCTGTTCTGGAGATCCAAAGTGTGAAATCAGTTTCACTGGGCTAAACTCAAGGGGTTAGCAGGGCTGGTTCATTCTAGAGGTTCCAGGAGAAAATCTGTTCTAGGCCTCTTCTAACTTCTAGGGGTTACCTGAATTCCCATAACTTTTGGCCCATAACTTTTTCCTATATCTTCATAGGCAGCAAATTTTGGTTAATTCTTTCTCATGCTAGATTACCTTGAAATTCCTTTTCTTTAGTCAAATCTCTCTCTTGCCTCCCCATTATAAAGACCTTTATGCGTACCTGTGCCATGCCAATTAAACTAGAATAATCCCCCATCCCCAAATCCTCAAGTTAAGCTCATCTGAAAATTTCTTTTCACCGTGTAAGGTAACAGATCCATAGATTCTGGGAGTTAGATGCTGACAACTTTGGGGCAGCGGTGGGGGGCATTATTTAGCCTACTACAGCGAGAATCTGCTCACACCACTCGTATTTAATGTAGCACAGGGGATTCTAGACATTTAAAGCAAGAAAAATCTATACATATTAGAAAGGAACATATAAAAGTCTCTTTGGGCACTGACATGATTGGTTAGGTAGAAAATTTCAAGAAATCTATAAAAAATTATTAGAACTAACATGTGAGTTCAGCATGGTCACAAGTTCAACAAACCAATTACATTTCTATATACAAACAAGTGGGGGACTGAAAATACAGTACCATTTACAATCACCTCAAAGAAAATGAAATACTTGAGTTAAAGTTAACAACAAGTGCAGGATCCAGATGCTGAATATTACAAAAAAGAGAAATAAAGCAAAAAGATCCAAACAACAGAAGAAAGAATCCATGTTACTGGATTTTTTTGTGTGTGTTCGTGGATTAAAAGATATATATATATATGTGTGTGTGTGTGTATATATATATATATATATAGTAAAGATGTTAATTATTCCAATATTTATCTATAGTTTCAATGTAGTTCCTATAAGTTTTGTCAAAACATTCAAACACATAGACAAGTTTATTTTAAATTTGTGTGGAAGGACATAGACTCTCAAATAGCTAAAACAATATTTAAAAAAACACACAACAACATGAGAAAAATCATTGTATCTGATAGGAAGCCCTACTATAATAACCAAGACACTGTAGTATTGACAGAAAGGAAGAAACATAGACTAGAGGAACAGAATAGAAAACTGAGAAAGAGAAATTGACATATTTATTCATTAATTAATTTGCACATAATTTCTTTCTTTTATATCTTTGCCTTATATGTTGTCAGAATTATACAAGTTACATAAAATGAGATACTGAATATTCCTTTATTTACTATTTTTTAAAACAGTTTGTATAAGATAGAGGCAATTCATTTTTAAAGGGAGAAATAAAACTGAATTGAGCTTCACACTCATTTTGTTGTAAATTTTTGACATACAATCTTTTAATGCTTTCTGTTTTTCTTAGTAATTTTTAGGATTTTATATATGATATATAATCTGGACATATGTGAGATAAATGTATAATGATATAGAATATAAAAAAGATGTATAAGATGTATATGCATTTAAAAAGCTGTCTATTTTGTTTTCAAATTTATTGGCATAAAATTATTCATATTTTTTCTTTTTTAAATTTTAAATATCTATTCTATATAGTGTGTTTTTTTGCTCTCAAAAATTGTCTTTGTCTTCTCTCTTTTATCAAGATTCACAGAGATTTGTCTAGTTATTAAACTTTTCAAGATAAAACTTTATTTTTTCAACTCTCTTTATTTTTTTGTTTTTCTGTCTCATTTTTTTATGCCAGATGTTGGCATAAGGCCATGATGGTTCTTTGCCTAGTTTTGTAACTAAAGTTTTATTGGAACACAAGTACATCCATTAGTTTATGTTTTGTCTGTGGCTGCTTTCATCTTACGGTGACAGAACTGAAGCAGTCGTGACAGAGGATGTGTGGCCCACAAAGTCTGTGATATACACTCTCTGACCTTTTCTTAAAAAAGAATTTGCAGGACTCTACCCTTTACTCTTTTCTTCCTTTTTAGTTATTTGATGTTATACTATTGCTCTCTGACTTCCTTTTTGTAGTGAATACTTAATTCATGAATTCTTAATTCTTCCCTTCCAAAACATAGTTTATGGCTATAAATGTCCCTGTAAGTACTGATTTAGCTATGTTTCACAAGTTTTAATAAATACATTTTCATCATCATATTCATTTACATTTTGTCATTTTCATAATCATTTTTTGATATAGGAAATGTTAAATATTTTCTTGTTTACAAACTTCTTACAAAATAGGCTATGTATTTGTTATTTGTCTATTGAATTTATGATTTTTTCTAAATATTCTTTGTATTTTTTAAACAACTCTTCTCTTTTTTCCTTGATAACTTTCTTCAGTGTGTCTTTTATCTTTAATTTTGGAGTGATTTTTTAGTCTCTCTTAGATTATTCCAAAATATCAATTTTTTCTGCACTGTATCTGCTGACTCACCCTCATGTACATTGTTTTCTCATGTTTTTGTTATTTTATTTTGAGCTCACTTTTATTTATTAAGTTTATTAAAAAATGGTTCCCATCAACCATGGGTTGTAGAAGTATCCCTACATGGCAGTTTTATACATTTTTACTGATCAAGTGGCATTTTTTACATTAGTTTCTTTACTTGGAATTTCCACACCCTCAAAAAAATATATACCTAGAATTGACACATAAGTGTGCAAACTTAGGGTTTTTTTATGAGATTTTTTTCCCTTTTCTATTTAAAACCCCAAAGCAAAGACAAGAATTCTTGTAGGTTTAATGACTAGAGAGTACAGTGTTTCCCATGCTGTTGAAAGTAGAAGACAATAATTCCAAAATCCTAGTTCACTAGGGATCTTGTGTAATTTTGAGAATCCAAACACATAACTCATATTTTTGATTGAGCTTTTATATTCAGGTCCAATAAATCTCTAGTTCATCAAATGATCAGCTTCTGAACTTGTAGCTGTGGATCGTGTTCATTTTTCTATTATGCCTCCTTTGCATTGTTTTCTTTCTTTCCTTGATAACTATATTCTATATTTTGTCATTGTTTTATTTTATCATTTTATTTTATTATTTTATTTGTAAAAACAAAAAAATGCATGTATAGTAGGAGAAGACATCTGTGTTTGCTCAGCCCACATGTTGTTGAAATAAGAACTTCGCCTTGGGAAAGTCACTTAATTCCTTTCATTATCATTTTCTTATTTTTACAATGATAGTTTTTGATTTAGATGTAATCTTGAATCCTCTCTGTAAAACTCTATAAACTTTATCTAGCGTAATAAATAACCACTGGAATAAGCAATATATGCCAGAATAAAAGTAAAGTTACAAACTATATTTAGCAATTAGGAGTATACTTTAATGTCTCTTGTCCTTGGAATATTAAATGAAGTTTTTATAGACATATATACCTACCTTAAACAGGTAGTTCTAATAGAAGAATTTACCTAAAGAAAGGCATGGAGGTAGAGAGAAACATTTGCAAGAAATGCAAATTGATTGATATTTTGAATGCCATAGACTGAATGTTTGTGCCCCTCCAAAATTCATATGTTAAAATCCTCACCCCAAGTGACAGTGTTGCAAGGTGAGGCCTTTGGAAGCCGATTATTAACAAGGACAGAGCCCTAATGAATGGGATTAGTGCCTTCACACAGGAGACCTCAGAGAGCTCCCCAGCTATGTTTTGGCCATGTGAAGACACAGTGAGATGATAGCCATCTATGAATCAGGAAGAGAGGCCTCAAGAGACACTGAATCTACCAACACCTTGATTTTGATCTCCCCATCCTCCAGAACCATGAAAAAACAAATTTCTGTTGTTTATAAACCACCCAACCTGTAATATTTGATTATAGCAGCCCGAACTAAGACATTAGAAAACCTGCTGCTACATGAATCTTTCCCCTCCAAATCCTCATTCTGCAAGGTAGTACCTTGTAAGTTATTCTTTTCAATGGAAGTAGATGAAATTAGTACATAGTGAAGTTATTTAGTTCTTAAATAAGTTACTTGAATGCCACTTCCAAGCATGTGACTGGGACTACCTTCAGGGAGAAGATTTGGTGACCCACATTATTGCTTTATTAAATATTTTTCTGTGCTTCCTCGATTACTGTGGTTCCATAAAAACAAGATAAAAATGTGATCCTGCATTGTCTTAAATGATGTAAGAGAGTTTGGACTGAATGTATACAACCAATCACAGCAACATCAGGAGCAAAATCTCCACCATCCTTGTCCTTCTGGAACAACTGCTATATAACGGGGACCAAAACTCTATATCTGAGCCCATTATCGAACAAAAGGTGCTTAGATCTCTTTAGATCCTGAAGGATTCACATTTCTGGTGGATAGTGAGAAATACCAGTGCAGTATTTAGTATTGCATTTAAGGAAGTATAGAGGGAGTGAAATCTTTCGATTGGTTTCTGTATTTTTTTCAAGTCACTGCCATCACAATGAATATCAATGAGTCAAATTGTATTCTGCCCAGAGAGAGGAAGCAACTCTCAGTTAGACAGACATTAAATTTATGACCTAAAGATAGTTAAATTTATGCAAAGGAGAAATAAGCAATAATGCCAGTAAGTTAGGTCTAGCATTTGGGGCAGATTAAAGGTTTGTGCTAAGGAGTGAAGACTTTATTCAACAGGCACCACAAACCCATCAAAGATTTGTTGTACAAATTAGCAACATGAGTTATGCTTTAGAGAATCAATTTACTGCCAAATATAATGTCAAGAAGAGAGGAGATGCCAGTTCCACGTTATCCATATCGGCATAAATCTATCAATTAAAAATTATTCAGTTAATAAAACCTTCTTATTAATGTAGCCTGAAGAACTAAGATGCTCAAGTCAATGGTGAATCTAAAGCTTTTAAGCATGCAGGTATAACCTAGATTTGATTTTAGATGTAAACGTTTTGTTATTTTTTGTTTCTGTTCCAAGGGTAGAATTTTAATTTTTTAGCTGTTTTGTTTGTTTTGAAACTTAGTTAGTATTCTTATCATATATAATTGAAGTATAAATGTCACAGTATTTCTTTAAAAACAAATGCCAATTAAAGCAAGAGATGTTGGCAACACGCACAGGCTCACTTCACATATTATAACATGTTTTGACCTTTTCATCATTTTGGAGGTAATTATTCCATGTTTTTGCAACCAACAAAAACTCGGACAGATTATTTGATACAGTTCTCTAGTTTGACAGAGAGTTCATACTTTTTCTCGTATGCATCACTAGTGAATTTGTTGGCTGTATTTTTAAGGCTTTTTTCATTAATAGCTAATTTGTAGGTTTGTTCAAATAAATTTCAGGAAAAAATCAATGAGTTTAACAGCTTAAATTCTCTATCTGGATTATGAATTAACTTTCATTAATGTTAGCTTTAGTATTTATATTATTGCACTTATTGGGAATTCACTTTTATTTCTTCTAACTTCTTAAGGATAAAGAGTATCTTATTCCTCTTTCTATCTTGAGAAGCTAGTAAATCCACTGAGACAGATATTATTTTTTATTGCCTAGGTTTGGCTTATAGGCCATAGTTTGTCTATTCCTATCTTAAATATTAAATAATTATTTTTAAATTAAAGAATATGTGCTTATATCTGAAAACATCCATTTAACTACTTTTATAATTGTGTAACAGGTTTCTAGAGCATAGTAATAGTTTTGCTTAGTCTTTGTATTACTTGCATTCTTAATCAAGTATTTTGTTTACAAATTTAATTAAAGTAGAATTGTTTAAAACATTTTTTTTTTATTTTTCACTTGTTCTTGGCTTACCGGTAAATTATTTTATGTTGATATAAATAAGTTTTAGTAGAACCAGCCAGTATATTGCATTTTTAAAGAAGCAAAGCAAAGCAAAACAAACCAACATGAAACAACTAACCCCAAAACAAACAAATCTCATGTTTCTGGGTGCAGATAAAGGATTGCTTCAGTTTGATTTGCTGATTTAATAATCATTGTTTAAGAAGCTTAAGAAATGGGGTTAAACTAGATCTAGGATAACAAAGAAAATTTGTTGAGCAGAGAATTAGTATTAATTGGTGATTTCTTCATGTACTGTTGAAAAAAGATGGCACAGAAATAGTCACCTCTACCTAAGCCAAATAGAAAGCCGTATTACCAGAAGAATACAATACATTCCATGCATAACAAAGTCCTCAAGCAAAAATATAGACAAATTAAATCCAGATAGATGGAAGGGATCACAGAAAACTGCATCAGTGAATATAAACTGGTAATATATATGTGCGTGTTGTATTATGTGTGTGTGTGTGTGTATTTATATATACACAATATATATCCGGAAATAAGAACCAGATATAAATGATTAAAGGATACACCAAAGATGTAACGTAACAGAAGCTGTGAGCAATGAATGGGTAAATACTTGCTTATGGATAGTTGTGGATAGGGGGTGGGAATAACTCATTTGGCCACAAAAAAACCACAGGACTGAGAAGTAGAATCCAAGAAGGAAACAAAGATTTGGCACATGTGAAAATGTAACTTTGATCAGAGCTTAGGAGGGAAAAAAATGCAGTTCTTACTCAGGAAATGACAAATTTCTAAACCAATTGGGAAAACATCTTGGATTACTGCATTCAAAGATGTGTTTAGAGGCACAGATGTGACCTGAGAGTACCCAAAGTCCCATTTAAGGTTGTGAACCATCTGCAGCCACTAGATTGGACCTGAGTGGGCTCTGCATACCTCATCTTCTTAGCAATGCGTGAGGAAGCACCTTGATACCAGGTAGAAACCCATAATCTGTAGAATAAAAAGGTTTTGTTGTTTCATTATTCTTTCAATCTGACTGGAACAAACCTCACAGTTCATCAAAGAAAACAATGAGCATCTATAGATATCCTAATTGAGCATCTAACTCCAGATACCGAGTTTTGGTTTTGTCAACTTCACATCAACTACTGAAGACAGGAGTATGAAGAAAAGGGAAGTTTTAGTGACTCAGATTTATTACCATATCTTGGGTCAGTTCATGAGCATTAGGACACAAGTCATTTCATGTTCAACAAACTCTGCTTTTCTCTTTAAGCCTAAGCTTAAAAGGAAATTAACCAATACAGTATTGATTTCATTACCTTATTCTGGAGTATGCAACACCTTTGCTGGAGTAAACAAAAGGAATAATGATGATTTGCATGATTTAATCATAATCCATAAATTTCTAATTTTAGACCAATAATTTCTGAGCAATATTATATATCTAAGAACATACGTTTCTTAAATCAGGAGTTGAAAACTTTTTCTATAAAGGGATAGGTAGTAAATATTATCAGCTTTGCAGCAATATAATTTCCATGGCAACTATTCAACTCTTCTGTTTTAGTGTTTCAGCAGTTATAGGCAATATGCAATAAATCAGAGGGGCTGTATTCCATTAAACTTAACAAAAAACCGCAATAGCCCGGGTTTGGCCTACAGGGCATAGTTTGCCAATTCCTGTCTTAAATATTAAATAATTACCAGAGTAAGGTATTTCTACCAACAGAATTGAAATATTTTGTATTTCTATGTAACCTTCCACGATGCCATTTTCCCTAAGGCCATGACTACTTGTAGGTCAGTACTATTATAATTTTCCCAGTACAGGAGCAGCTTAATGGAGATCATTTAGGCTGTCTACTCCAGAGTATGCGTGTCTCCACAATTTCCTAATGAGAAATAGGAAGAAGGAAAGAAAGGTGGCATTGGAAACTAGTGCATGTGTCTACTTCAGATGAAACCATCTGATTTAAGTGGAGAGTATTGCATTCACTAGTCATAAATACTAACATAAAATGCTATTAAATTTTTCAAGTCTCTTTTATTCTTTTAATGTATTCTTTAATATAGATGTCTTATATAAGTAAACAATGGTTATATCATGGATCATTTTATTAAAAATGAATCAATCCATCATTAATGAAATCCAGAGGGGGAAAATACAGTTGGTAAAAAATCTCCTAGATATTCCATTTGATTGTGTTCATTAACAGAAACATACTTGATGAAGACACCCTAAGATATATAGTGATGTTTAGCATTCAGACAGGTATTCTGCCAAATGCTAAGGCATGTAAGAGTTTGAATCGCATGAAATTGCTGTTTTTAAGTTTAAAAGACAATATAATATTAGCAATTTCATGAACCTAAAAGTCATTGACAAGGACTGGCATTGACACTTTCGCCAGGAAGTTAATAGCCTATCTTTGGAAAAGTAGTCACACTTATAATTAACATTAGCAATAGGGAAATTCAGTGTGCATTATGAGCATACAAGGACCAATTTAACTAGTGTAGGAGATCAGAGAAGGCACCCTAATAGGGGACATTTAGGTGGATACCAACAAGATAAATTAGATTTAGAAAAACAAACATGGAGAGAAGAAATGGCAGGACAGGCTATAAAGAATGTCACAAGCCTTGGGAGCTACATATGTCCAGGCTCAGACGCAAGAGAGGGTATAGATGTATTTGGTAATAGATAAATGTTTATAATGAATTATGTTTCTCATATATATAAAATAAAGACTATAATATAAGCTATTATATAAGATATAATACTAATATATAATATATAGTTTTTATAATAATTTATATAAATATATATTTCCCCTCCTCCCAAAACAATCTTTATGTGGTAGAGCTAGGTCCCAAAGGCTGTATTAAAACTCCAATGCCATGAGAAGTGTTGGTCAAAAGCAAGAACTTATGGCCTAGATGGAAATTCATAGATAAATCTGCAAATGAATGCATCTCCAAAATATCCCTCAAAATCTGGGCTTCTTGTCAAGAGCTCCATCTCTTCTTCCTATCATTGGAGTGTAATTAAAACTTTCAGAGAAGACAGTTCTACCAACGCTATGTTCATGACACCACCAATGCACACTTTTCTACTTCCCTGCTTTGTAAGTGCATCTGAGGATGAAAGTGCATTCAGGACCTACCCATATGTGGAACACGTGTGCTGTGTGTCCTTATTTCCTCTTTGTGAAGATATGATGACAGTTGGCACACTGAATACTGCGTTAGTTCTCTCCACGTGCAGAGACTTCCTCGAACCTGCCTAACAGCTCTTATGAACTGTTTTAATTGTTGGTATTTGCTAATAATGTTCAGAAAATAAATGACTACATGTGTGTCAGGAGACTGAGTTTATCGATAACCTGGTAGTGAAGTTGCGGGAAATGTCATTAACTCTCTCCCACAAAACTTCTGCTAACTACCACTTACCAAAAGTATTCTAAGTGATGTGCACAAGCAAAATGAGTTAAGGCCAGTTGACGACAGTTGGAAATTTAAAATTGTAGTGTTCTCTGTATCAAATAGGAGATACATTTTATTTTGTAAAACTGAAGTTTGAGCCAAGAAATGTCAAAGCTCTGTAAACCAAGCATTGTAAACTATTTAAAAATTAAATCTGCACTTTGGAGCAATGCATGGTAGCAACTGCTAACTCTCAATTTTCCCATTTTCAGCTTCTCAAAGGCCTTTCACACATATTCCCCCACTGGATTTTTGCATGAGGATGTAGACCTGACATAATCTCTGGCACTTGGCTGCGCAAGTGTCCTATGCAGAATGGTGGTCATTTGCTACTTACCTTGCTCCTCTCCTGACTTCTGCGCCTTTCCACTCCCCTAAACTTGTTTAGGAATAAGGGCTTTAATTGTGAGATGCCTCACTCTTAGCAACAGTATCTATTGATGTCGTGATGCTTTTTGCTAAAAAAAAATAGCCAGTGGAGACAAGACAGGAAATCTGTCCTTACCTTGCTCATTGATGAAGGGAAGTGATACGTGCTCTAAGGTTAAATCGAGGGCAGCCAATGTCGATTTGTTTTCCAGAAGTTCAGGTATTGAGGGAGTTGTTAACATCCTATTCTAGTTGAATCAAACACCTGCGTTTACTTGCCTTGGATAATGAGGAAAAATGGGGTCTCTTAAATATAGCCCTTGGCTATAAATAGACAATCCATCTTAAATTTAATTATTGTCATTGTCAAAGCTGCAATGCAGAGAGGCAGACTGGTGTCGCAGAAATGTTCCTTAACTGGGAGGTAGGCACCTAGTTCCAATCGCAGCTCTGGTACTCATTAAGTGTGTGGCCCAGGTTGATTAATTTCACATCTTCTGGCCCCTCTGTTCTCTGGAGCACCCATTTTCTCTCCTTATCAGTTTTCAGTGCATCTCACTTTTCCCCTTTTCTCGCTTTTTACTGAGGCTGCCTTTACTCGTGACCTCATCTCTTCTTACCTGGAGCATTCTAAGAAGCTCCTGTCTGGTTGCCACTTTTCCAGTCTCACCTCTTTATGCACTCAGCCTCTACCAAATCTATCATCTATATTGCTGCCAGCAGCTTCTCACTAACACTTAAATCTTATCATACAATTCTCTCAATTAAAGTCTTACAAGGATCTCTATATTTTCAACGTGAAAGTCTAACATTTTGGCTTGGCATAAGGGAGCTACAGGAATTAGGGATGCCTGTTTGCTGCCCTTTCTAAGGAAGCTTCCTATAGTCCAGTCATTCCAAAATTATTATATTTTCCTGAATACCCTCAATCTATTTAGCTCTGGATTTTATAATGTTATGTGTTATAGTACCCTCTCTGCCATCCCTCTACATATTCACTTGGCTCCCTAAATCTTGGAGTTCTCCAAGAGGCTCAGACATCACCTCCTCCTGGAAGCCTTCTCTGACTTCTCCAGTCTGGACCTGAGCTCATCATCTGTTTGAAGATGTTGCACCCTGAGAGCCTGTTTTGCATAAAGCTTTGCAGCAGACATTGACTGGGACTATTTCCCTTTCTACCTCCAGGTACCTCTTATTAAATGTGAGCTTGTTCGGGGAAAGGCCTGTCTCACTTTTTTTCTGAAAAGTACCTGATAAGTGGCTGTTGTACAAGAAATGAATAGAAGATGAATAGATAAGAGAACTGGACTCTAACACCCAATCCGTTTATGAATGCATAATCGTTCAATATCATTTTGCATACTGGAAGGTCACTGGTATGGTCTTTGATCTTCCCTTTTGATCAAAAAAACCCTGAAACGTGGATTAAATCTTTGCAGAATGGAAAGAAATGTTAAATCCTAATCTACGCTGAAGTCAAGTGGCAGCCAACACCAGTCTCCACCATCAACCCCAGTGTCAGGTGAACTCAACATCCGGACGAGTCATATTGTGCAGGGATGTAGGTTAATAGATGCCAGTTGCAGTTCAGGGAAGAGAAAAAGTGGAATAATGAGCTTGAGAACAAATAGGAAAATGAGAAAGTGATAAATGGAAAGCAATTTGAGTTGGCCAGAAATTAGATTCATGAAATACTCGTTCAACGTTCTTTTTCCTCAAAGCCAGTATCAGTACATAGAAAAATGTTACAAAAAGAGAAAGCATGAAAGATGGTCCCATACTTACTACAATATTTGAGAAACAAGGGACATTATGATATACCCGGTGATAAGAAATCAGCCTCAGAGGGTGTAGAGAAGAGTAAGTGCTTTGGAAGTTAAGCAATGTGGATTCTCTTCCTAGATCTACTGGTATGTGGCTCCGGCTTGGTTCCTTAATGTCTCTGGGTTTCTTTATTTTTTTTTTCCCCCTTGCCAGTGGACTGCGGGAGTTGATTCATATAGCTCTTCTTTCCTGCCAGTTTATCATTCTATGAACCTGCAAATGCCGTGCAGCAGTGAACAACGAATCCAGGCCCCTACACAGGGAATGGCTAATTCTCTCCTGAGAGAAGAGATGGAGAAGCAGAGGAGGGCCAGTTACTTTGAGGGGTGTTTGGGGAAAAGCAAGACACCGTGGTTATTTCGGAATCCAGACAAACCACTTAGGAGGGAAATCTAGTCAGCTTCCAAGGGAAATGGGCTGGGAATAAACAAAGGAAGCCAGGATCGGCATTGAACCCCACCTCCCTCTAGCTCAGAAGTCAAGGGCCTCTCTAGGAATCATGGATCTTCCCCTTGCCACAAATTCCTATGATTTGGGATCTAGTAGAGACCTTAGTGATCACCTAGTGCAATGCCCTCCTTCCATTCGTCTGAGGCCAAGACGGAAAGTGATTGGCAGAAGCTCGTGAGCAGACTGGGTCTCTTTCCTCTAGGATGCTCTCTAGCTATTTCTCCATCCCATTCCTTCCCACACACCTGTACCTTTCCAGTCATCCCTCTGAAAGGAAACAAAACTAATTCTCTGCTAACTTCAATGGGAAATTTAAATTCAGTTCTCCACTTTATCTATCCAAATCGTTTGGATATCCCCTCTCTCCACACAAAGAAAATAGCCTTCTTTATGTATTACAACCTTCTTTATCTATTACAGTGTCAACTAGAAATGAATATTTTGCAGAATTTAGTTTCTCAGCCCTTTAACAATCATTATTTTCATTTATAAAAGCCTTTTTATTTATTTATTTTTTAAAAAGGCAATGGAGGTTTGGTTTGATCATGCCAAAAGATTGATCTTTTTATTTTCCATGACTGGAGATGAACCTTAATTATCATGTTAAAGGTTTAAATATAATTATGGAAACCTATAGTCATTGACAGGGCGGTATCATCTGACTCTTCAATAAATTGCCCCAGTTTGTGCTAAATTTTCTCTTAAAGGATTTTTCAATCTGCTTTCTTGCAAGCTTCTCACCATCAATAGCATGTGTTTCCCTTTATTGGATCACTCATTTCCCGCCTTTGAATATTTGAACACTTTTACAAACATAAATCAGCTATGAGTGAGATGCACAAACTTTTGTCTGATGTGCCTTTTGCTACTAAGAGATATTTTTTGCTCCCCACTTTCTAATTAAAATTAAAATAAGAATACATAAATAACAGTAGCTACCCTTTATAAAGTTGTTATGTTCTAAGCATTCAGCCTTAGAATAAGAAGTAATTTGAATATAATGTCCCAAATTGAAGACTAAGATGAAACAAATAAATATAATGAAGATTTAAAAAGTTAAGAATATAACAAGTAAGAAGGAAATAAGAGACTAACATAAATGTGAATATAAAACATAATTTAGTCTTACTGGTCTGTATTCACTTGTTGAATTAGCCTCATTCTGTATGTTTCTACCTCACCTACAACCTGCTTAGGTCAACAATTTTTAGTTGTATTTTCTACAAGTGCAAGGAAAAGCGAGTTGCTTTATATCTTCAGTTTCTGAAGACATATTTGATTCCATCTGTTTGCAGCTCTGTACTCTATTTAGCTAATACTTATACCACCCGTAAAGCTAAGAGAAATGATTTGTAATTAAAGACTTAAATATTTTAACAGGCTCCCCCAAAATTCTTCTTAGTAAATGTTATTGCAGTGGGATAGTCATGCAGCATGCTTTTCATCTTTAATTTTTAAATAAATTAGCATATATTATTTTATGTTATATTGTTAAAGAAGATAGTATAAATATTAAAATTAGGTGCTGTAATCTTGGGGTGGTTTAAATGTTATTTTTAAATTAACTTTATTGCACATTTTTACTAGAATTTTGGCAGAATTCACTTTTAGCTGATTCTGAATTATTTTAATAATAAAATTCCTATTTAATTGCAAAGCACAAGTTATTTTAAACTTTTCTCTGGAGGAAAGAAACCTCAACTGTTAAATTAATATTGCTATTACAGAGAATTTGCTGAGAAAGACAATAATGTTAGATTTTCACATGGTCTGTGATCATTAAGAAACTTCATTCTCTGGATGTCACTACTAAAAAACATCTGACAGTTTAAATGGGACCCAAAAGAAATTCATCCTTTTATACTGTTGGGGTTGCTAAACTAATTAGTGGCATGATGATGTTTCAAGGGGTGCATTAGAACTAAATTAAGGGATCAATGTCAAGGAGTGTAATTAATATATAATGAGCAATTCCAAATCCAGGTTAGCAGCCCCCTTAAAAGAGATCACACATTTGGTAGTTTCCTGTTCATTTCTGTATGCAATTGGAAGTAATAACATTAAATGAATATTTTCTGCTATAGATGTTCTTGAGAATTTTAGTGAAAGAATGCAGAAATTCCTAAGTTTAAATCTTGCTTTTGCCATTTTCAAGATGTGGAACGTTTGCAAGTTATTTAACATTTCTGCATCTCACTTACCGTCTGTAAAACGAGGCCCAAGACAGCTATTTTTGCAGTACTTGTTTGAGAATCAGAGTTAATAATTGTAAATGACCTGGAACAGAGCTTGACAGGTAGCAGATATATAATAAACTCTTGTCTGTTTTTACTATAATCCCTATTGTTCTTTTACAAGTGCATCTAAATTAATTTGATCTATATACATCATATTTTTGTCCTTCATTGTGCCATTAAGGAGATAGCACTTAATAATGATTTACATTTTATATTATTTTTCAGTTCGCAAAGCATTTTCACAAATATTTGTGTGAAGAATGCTATGCAAGATCACTTGCCATTTCTTTTTCTTTTTTTTTAAATAAATTCAGACTTTATTATCATTGAGACAAAAATTCAGACATATAGAAAAGTTATAATAGTACAAAGAACACCCATATGCCTTTTACCCATATTATCTTACTGTTAACATTTTGCCCCATTTTCTTTGTCATTCTGAACCATTTGAGACCAAGTTGCGTACATTATAGCCTTTACCCCAGATGCTTCAGTGTGTGTTTCCTAAGAATAAGGATATTCTCTTACATTTCTTTTTTTGATAAAGCAACTTTTATATCAGAGGACATAGAAGAGTCTGAGGGATTTTTAATTTTCCCAAACTTAAAGCAGAGTTGTTATGCATGTAATCTGTTATTTTCTTGAAAAAATAAATTGGATGAAAATAATCATTCTTTCTTATTTAAAGTAGGAAAGCTTTGACATGGGCATTGAAATGTATCCATTCCCTAGGGCAGTCATTCTCTCTTAGAGATTTTCCTAAAGGTACATAATTAGGGATTCAGGGTCTGCCGTGTAATAGAATTTAATCATTAAAAAAAAGGAATTTTATAAATGAATGCTATGTGTTGTTATTGATAATAATTCTTATATATGTGCAAAAGTGCTCCAGATTTTTATATCAATATTTCCCAAACATCTTTAATTGTTAAATTTGTGAAGCCTTTTTTGTTGATGTGCTTAATAGGAAATTTAATTTTGAGTTCTTCCTTCTGGTATAGCCACCAAATTCCCCAACTGATTTTAATCCCACCCCTTGTACACAGAAACATTTAAATAAATTTCCTTTCTTCACCCAGTGACTACCCACTCCACTATCAAGTGCATTTCAAGCCATAATGAAGGGACTGTAGACTATCACACATTTTCAAAGATGGAAACACCTACTTACCATAAATCATTGCATACAAGCCTCTGTCCTCTTCAAGTGCTGATACTCTTATCCCTCCAACTTGGGTTCCTTGACTTTTATTGTCAAAATACTCAGAGTAGAGATGATTTTGCAGTGGTTCTCAAAGTGTTACTCCCAACTAGTTGCATCAGAGTTACCCGCAATGTAATGGTTACAAGAAATTCAGATTTCTTGGTCTCACTGCTACAGTCTGAATCAGATTCCCTGTGGTACTTTGAATTTACATATTTCATGGCCTTATATGTTTTCATTCTGCACACTAAACTGTGGGAATCACTGATGAGGGGATGTATTTTGTAGACATGTTTTTAACAACACAAAATAGAAACTGCCTGATCCTCTTACTGGTTCTATTGGAAAAAAAGCAGAAGCCAGTATCATAAATCATAAATCATAAACATGTTCAATTTTGCATTTTTCTCAGGATAACTGAAAATAGACAAGGCTTTATTTCTGAACTAAAAAGATTACATTTTAATTAAGTATACTTGCTCATTAAAAATATTTTACACTTTTGAATGCATTAAACAAATCTTATTCAAGCTGCTATTTTTACGAGTGTTCAGGATTTTTATAATCACTTGCATATGTTTTCTTTATTTTTCATTAATGTTATTAAAATTAATATTAATATCTATTGAACACTTACTACATACAGGCACTGTTCTTAGCATTTTACATGAATTATCACATTTGATTCTCCCAACAAACCTATCTCAGGAACTGAGGCTTGGTAAGATCCAGTTAATCCTAAATAGTAAATGGCACTGTTAAGATTTTAACCCAAATCTGTAGGATTCCACGTGCTATGGTTTAAATGCTTGTCCCCCTCCAAAACTCATGTTGAAATTTAATTGCCATTGTGACAGTGTTGGGAAGGGGAACCTCCAAGAGGTATTTTGTTCATGGGGTTTCGACCCTCATCACTGGACTAACACCATTATTGTAGGACTAGATTTGCCCCCTCTTGCTCTTTCTCTCTTTCTCTCTCTTCTTCTGCCATGTGATGCCTTCCGTCATGTTACAACGCTGCAAGCAGCCTCTCGGAAGATTCAGCCCCTCGATCGTGAACTTCCCAGACTCCAGCACTGTGTTCATTACAAATTACCTGGTCTGTGATATTCTGTTTTAGCAGCACAAAACAGAGACACGACATGTCATTTTTCATGCTTTTTATGCATTTGATTATTATTTCCTTTCTATATTGAAAATTTCTAACAATGGGAGCTAGGTCTTTCAGAGATAGCTTTTTGTACCCTTCAAATCATCAACATTAGCATCACACATGCTGTACGACAATAAAGTGAATAGAACAAATATTTACCAACTCAACTCAGCACAACCCTCCAGACCCCAAACCCCACCATATACATGTGATTAGATGACAGTTTCAGTCACTAAAAGTTTAGGTCTATAGATTAGTCTGTGATACTGCTGATTGCCAATCTCATCTATTTTCCCCGTATACATAATCCTACAATAATAGTGGGAGTAAAGATGATGGCAGATATACTCATTCACAAGCTAATAATCCTGGTTAAATAAAATGTCAAGATAAATGTTCATAATAAAGTGAAACTTAAGTCAATGGATTCAACATGATTTAATTAGTTGTGTGGTTAATACTCAAAATCCCACATGCTTTCTCTCATTTAATTTCTATGTTAATAATGTTATACCTAGAACCACCATTGCTTCAATAGATAATTGATTAAAATAACTAAGTGATTGGAAATGTATAAATAACAATTAAAAGCAAACAGAAGTGAGTTAAATCCACCTCATTTGCAAGTGATATGCATTTAGTAAAATTTACCTAAAAGCAAAGCTTTGTTTTATTGATTCAAAGTTGGAAAGAATCTCTAGAAGTCAAAAGATATAGTTCTTAGCCTCCAAACAGTCTAAGTCTTATCCCAGTATTAAAGTTGGTCAACAAAAAGTCACTAGAAAATTCTCATGCTTACCTAAATGTGCTTCTAGGCTTGAGATTTCATTTTAGCGACTTCCTCCCTTCTTTCTCCACTTAGGTAGTGTCTAAACTACCAGGTTGCATTCAACTTGCTCAAACTGGGTATATGTGCAGAACAAGAATAAAGTTATATTGCTGACAAATATTAAATTTGCTTATAAATACCATTAAGATTTAGCCAAAAGAATATACAATTTTATTAATGTCAGATGTCTGTGAGCCCCTGGTGATCTTCCAATAAATTATAAATAGCAGATATCTGACATTGTGTGGTACTATACCTGCATTGGTGACATCTACTAATAGCCTCCATGAAACCAGACCCTTTGCCTTGTAATTTCATAGTTCCCTCTCACTCTGACTTAACCATGTGACTTGCTTTGGTCACTAGGAAGTTAGCAAACTTTACACAAACAGAGGCTTGAAAAATCTCTGGCACATTTATACTTATATTTTTTGCTTCTCTGCAATCACTATTAGAAAAGGTTTGAGCTAGCCTGAGAACGAGCCTGAGCTATCCTGCTGGCTTAGCCGAAGCCTCAGACATGTGTGAGAACCCAGCCAAGATGAGCAAAACTGTCTAGCTAATCACCTTGCCAATCATAGACAATAGCTCAGATGAGCTGGCCCCGAGGATCATGAGAAATAATAAAGAGCTGTTCATTTAAGCCACCATTTTGGAAAGTTGACAATAATGGCTGACTAATGTACGTGGAAGGATATTTTATGAAGGGTATTTAAAATATGCTAATTAAAAGTTTTTTCTGAGTTATTTGTGTTTGCAGACATGAAGGAGGGTATCAAAGTGCCTAAATTTTAATATGAAACTTGAAACTGCCAATGCACCTAAGGGTTTGTGAGGGCTTATAAGGTATTATAAAACAGACCACTCAAACTAACTAAATTTTTGAGGTATATCTCCCTTTGCAGCAGTCAAAGGTACATACATATAGATTGGATTTATAAATCAAGTCAATAAATAATTTCATTCTCAAATCTGTTCTTATGAAACAATAGCATCAGAGTAGATTTTTTTATATTACAATTAGAAATATTAAAATAAGTTACGTTCGTATGCCGTAAACACATAATTTTGCAAAGTTCTTCCAACCTTAATAATGGAAATTATAAAAATTTGACTGTTCTCTTTTAAAACCTCTTTAGCCTCTGCCCTCTACTAAAAACGATTATTGGCATTTCACATTCTGGTTTTAACCCAAGCTGAAAATAGGAATTTAATTATTCCTCTACAGATTTTATTTCCTGTGGCCAAATGCAAATGGCATCAGATTTTTCACAAAGGATTTTAGCCACACCTGACAAAACTCTGTTTAGCCTAAATTACTTCCTAATAATAAACTTACAGAAGAGGACAAAATACAGAACCTGGTTTCAAGCCTTGATGAAGTCAATGATGGGTTGCAAGACCTCACACAGTTAATTTAATTTCTGTTTGACTATTTACTCCTCAGTGAGATAAAAGAGCAAAAACCAAGAATCTTTCATCGCAGTGACTTTGTGGATTTAAATGTATTCAACTTAGAGAGAGGCAGACTCTGTTCAAACCTCAGCTCACCATTTCAGTATGGCCTTGGGCCTTTAATCCTTGATGTCTGCTTTCTCATTTGACTAATACATATTTTAAAGGACTATTGAATGGATTCAATGGATTAAGATACTCGTCTTAAATGTTGTAAACCTTGGGTCTTCAAGGAGGACCTCAATGAATAGCATCTCTCTTTTCTACCAAGTTCTGAACATTTTAAGAAATAAGAGGAAGTAGATAAGGAAACTAAAATATCCTTGATGTCCATGAGGACAAGGTAGTTTTAAGCAAGAATGAAGTGGATCTTCTAAGTAAACTCCAGAATTAGGAAAACTTTATCCACTAATCAGACAGAGGGGGAGCAGAGCAGTAGTTAGCCAATGAGAGCCCAGGTACATTTGGCACAGGGCATAGCAGATGAAAATTCGTAGTTTTGGGGAGTAAACTTGCTCCTAGGGGAAATAAAGGGCAGAGCTAAGCCAAACATGAGCACTTCACAAATTACCAATCAAATAAGTGACTTTACCTCCTCTTGGGCAGGATAAGGGAAACGTAGAGGCCAATAATTATAATGATTGAATTCTCTCTCCTGGAAGAAAGCTTTAGAATAAATAAGAAGTATGGCCGGCCAGTAATAAGCACCCAATATCCAGTAGTTATTGTGATTATTTTTTGAAACGTGACATTAGCTTTTTTAGATCATTAGGATTTTGTTTAGATCTCTTTGATCTGCAGTTACTCTCACATTCAGGAGAAGTCAGTTCAGAGCTGCAAAATTAAGTGCTATTATGCTGAATTGTGTCTTTCTAAACACATTTTTTCCCCCAGAATACTTGGTAAAATTCTACCCAAGGTACTAAAGGTTACCTAATGTTATTCCTACATTTTCAGTTTTAGTTAGAAACGCATTCATTATGAGACTATTGTGATAGGCATTGTTTGTTAATATATCTCAAAAATCGATATTAAAAAATAGAATGAAAGGCAAAGAACTGAAATAGTAATGAAATATGTGTAAGATCAATGGATTTAGACTGATTAAAAGTTATCAAAATATAATGTGTGTTATTCTTGTATATGATACCAAATCTTCTACAGCGTTTACATTTTGTGAGACATGTAAAAATTTATGAAAATAAATTCTCACATTCACAAAACCAGATCATTTGGGATTAACATCAGTCAGAGTAAAAGTAAAATCAATTTTCCCAAAAAGCATCCTGAATTTTCTGCACATTTCCTAAACAGAAAATTATATAGAATGGCTTGAACTTATAGGTGTTTTCATGATTGCAGAACAAATTTCACATTGGACCCGTGACTTAAACTTTCTTAGTTTCATCTTCTTGAAGTTAAGTAACATCTTCCCTTCCTACAACAACATATATGAGGTTACAGTAAGACAATGAGTACGGAAGTGCTGTAAAATAGTGCCAATACTAAAAAATACTTGAAGTTACTTTTCGATGGGTTTTCAATCTTTTTCTAAACATAAATCTTAAGATTCCTATATCCTTCACCGACTTTTTCCCTTTTGTCACTACTTCAGGAAGTGAAGTGATGTAAGGACAACCTTACAAATTCACACAAAGTATAAGAGGAAAACTGCCTAAGAGTAATACTGATGGAGAAAACATAAAATGTTGTGTTATGGGTAGACAAAGAAGAAGTTTACCAATCTTTAATGCCCAGGTAAGCTTCCTTCTAGTGAACCCCTATCTAGAAGGAGGACAGTGGGGCCCCTCTGTTTCTGTATACAATTAACCTGTCCTCAAATCTTACAATGGCTGTCCTGAGAAGAAAGTACGTGAATCAAGTGAAAAGAGAATTGATTCCACATATACGTGATACCGTACAGTATTTGTCTTTCTGTCTTTCTGTGTCAGGTTTATTTCCTTTGACATAATGTCCTCAAGTTTCATCCATATTGTTGCAAATAGCAGGATTTCCTTCCTTTTAAAGATTGAAATAATATTTCATCATATGTATACGCCACATTTTCTCCACCCTTTCAGCCGTACGTGGACATTTAGGTTGTTTCCATCATGTTAAGTGTTCTTACCACAAAATGAAAAAAAAATCACGCAACAACAACAAAAATAAAGATTGTGAAAGGAAAGTTCTGAAGGTGATGGATACACTTAAGGCATTGATGGATGTGATGATTTGATATTAATAGTTTCATTGGTGTCTAAATTTCTCTGAAGACGTCAAGTTGAATGTATTAAATACCTACAGCTTTTTATGTCAATCATACTTCAATTAAGGTATTTTAAAAATCATTTTTTAAAAGAGGGGAGAGAGAACTTGTCTTAACAAGAATTCTTTTTGCCAAGAGCAGGCCAGGGCTTCCAATCACACAGAATTATAACAGCCCCAGGCAAAAGCAGGGGGTGAGGGCAGAATAAGGGTCTTTTCTTCCCACTCTACATTAGAGCTGCAAAGATGCCTTCTGATAGGAGGACATGTGGTAATTTTGTTTTAATGTCTTCAGTAGAATGATGCCATTTAGTTCCGCTTTTAATGTGGCCTTAAATTGCTATTTTATTACCCTTGTTGACATTCTGGAAGCATGAAATTAGCAAATCACATTAAAGAAGCAAACAAAAAAAGGAAGAAACCTCAGCCTAGTTAAACAATGCCGACATAAGCCACATATTTGAATAATATTCTTACTTCAAAACATTGAGCATATATTTATTTGAAGGTTTCTTTTTCCATAACTGATGAATTAGTTTTATGAATAATAGCATATTCCATTACATTGCAAATGCATGCACCCATGGCGACCTTGAACAATGCTTTGCAGTTGTATTGCATTTGAGAAAGAAGATAGTTTTATAATGCTTCTGCTTCCTTCTGAGAAATAAGATGCCTCTTGACTCCACTCGAGGAAAGAAAGCATCCTGTTCTTCACACAACGGTGTCAATACCTTCGCTGCTTCATCTAGTACGGCACTTCCTTCTGTTATATTACAACAATGATAATTTTATTTCAGACAAAAGTAATTTCACAGTTACAAAGTGAAAACTATTTCAATCATGACATCTTTATTCTGTGTGATAATTCAAAATGTACATAATTATGTAGTTTTGAAACTAAAACTACTAATGTAAAATAAATTCATATGTTTACCTTCTCTAGTTTTATTAAAAGAAGACAATCTCAAATATTCATTTCAGTGGAATGTGATGAAGGGCAGAATTTTTATAGCATGCCTTTTTATTTTTGGCTTTCTGACATCAATTTCCCCTTTTTAGCAATGCCCTAATTCCAAAATGAGAAATCAGCTCTTCCTCCTTGGTATCGGTTGGTTGGAGTGTAATCAGCGGTTCTTTCTCCATAAACTCAAATTGAGCTAATCTGATAATCCTGTCATTAGTTTAAAAATCTTGAGTAAAAGATCAAAAAGACTGAAAATTCTTAGAGTTCTGCTGTAACAAGTGACAACAGTGTTCTACGTAATATAAGGGTCAATTTGCTGGGCTTGACTCTTTACCACTTCCTAAATGCATGACATGGGCATGACTTTGCTTAATCACTCTGCTTAGTTTCTGCATTTATAAATGGGGAAAATAATAACACTTAACTCATAACGAGAATTAAATAAGCTAACAGAGGTAAAACAACTAGTGTTTGATCAATGTTGGCTGTTGGTATTATTTTGCACATTCCAGCAGTGGTAATCTACCATTTCGCTTTCCTGTGGTACCATATTTTGTGGTTCCTTCTCCCCAGCCTTCGGATCTGCCTCAGTGCCTCCTCATTGCCAAATAGGTTCTCTATCTTCCAGTTGATGCTGTGAGTCCCTGTTGTAGTCCAATAAACTTCCTGCTGTCTAACTTATTCAGAGTCATTTTCTGATGTCCACGACCAGGGAACCTTTTCTGATACATGCTTACATTGAGATGGTCTAGTCTTTGGACAATTCTAGAATAGAAGATAGTTTTAAATTTAAAAATCAAACTATAGAAATTAGAAGGTAAAAACATTGAAATATAACCCCTAACAATTAGATATCCATGAACCCCAAATATTAAAAATTGAAAAATATTCCTTTGGTTAAGTTTTCTGCAAAATGGCTCCATTAATTATCAACCACAGCCAGCAATAGAGATGTCTAGGTCCATGAGACCTATAATATTACTAGAAGCTCTCCTGAGAATAGTATGCAATTAAGGTCATAATTAAAACATTCTTTCATCGTTTGGGTCCCATACTTGAAGCAGGAAACAGAGACTCTAATGAGAGCCCAGAGGAGAAGAGAGGAAATTATTTAAAGTATGAGGGAATAGATTATATAAGAAAAGACTAGAAGAATTGGACATTTTCAAAATAGCATA
>CAUYSK010123423.1:0-24826 GCA_963575035.1 Avahi laniger
TGAGAGATACATCACCTGTGACATATGATCATGTGATGTTAAATCTGCCAGAGATTCTCAAATTAGTTGCTGACACATGTTCTATGCCTGGTGTGACTTACGGTGGGGGAACTGAGGAAATGAAGCAGCCCGTGGGGACACGTGAGGAAAGATAGGAATAATCCCCATTTGTTTTAGGGCTTTCAGCGTACCCCTTGCATCAACCTTACTGCATAGTCTATCTAATTTAAATTCATGAGCTAGATATTCTTTTGCAGTCATGGTATAATAAAAAAATACATATTTGATCTTTGTTCCTGATTCCTTTTAGGCACATTGAGCTCCTAAAACCCTTGGAATCCTCTGAGTGATAAGAGTCCAAGCCATGATTAGAGGCTTAGAACTTTCAATCCCCCTCCCGAGCTCTGCTGCTGGGAAGGTGGTGTGTCCGGAGAGGGCATAGAAGCCCCCTGCCCGCCACCCCATACCTTACTCTATGCATCTCTTCCATCTGGCTGTTCCTGAGTTATATCCTTTACAAAAAAACCCCACAAAAACAGTAAACATAAATACAGTGTTTTCTGAGTTCTGTGAATAGTTCTAGTGAATTATTGAATCTGAAGAAGGATGGGGGGGCAATTTATAGCAGGTTGGTCAGAAGTTCAGATGGGTCCTGTGATTTGCATGTGTCTGACATGGCGGCAGTGTTGTGAGACAAGTCCTTAGCTTATGAGTCTGCACTAAATCTAAATAATTAGTGTCAGAATTGGGTTGAATTGTGGGACATCTATTTGGTGTCAGAAGTGGTGGTCAGAGAAAAGAAAAAGCATCAGTTGAGAAAATGAAGACTCAGAGAGGTTAAGTAATTTATGTGGGTCACACAGCTTGCATATGGGAGAGTTGGCACCGGGGTCCCTGTCTGTAAGAGCCCACTTAACCATGCCGTACTTAAACATGCTGGAAGGATACCAGGCTGAAGTTCGCCACTCTGTTCTACAGAACCTGCTGGGACTCAAGACAGAATAAGAAATGGGGAGGAATTGCTCTCACCTCAGGAAGCAGCACAGAATAATTCTGGAGTTTGTGTTCTAGACTTGGAGTACTTGAGTTCAATTACCAGGTTTGCTGATTTACTAGCAAACTTAGGGAAATTGCTTAAAGTTTGTTCCTCAGTTTTCTTATGTATCAAATGAAGAAAATAGTGAAACCTACTCCGCGAGATTTTTGTAGGACTTACATTGAGTTAATATGTGAATGTCACTAACAATGGTATTTGACACATAATGACACAATATATGTTAGCTATTATTATTGTTGTTATTGGAAAACATCCACAAATGATAGGTCTGTAAAAAGATGCTCCAAACCTGGAAAAGAATTCTCTGTTGCATTCTTACTTACTAAGGTGTAATGACAAAGTAAAAAAGCCAATTCCATACGTCATATATGGAAATCAGTGCTTTTATTTTAAAGTCAGAGTGGGGCAACTATTTGGCTAAAAATAACATCTTGGAGGATGAAATAGCTAATCATCACTAAACAAAAGTGGGAGACCTAATTTCCTTGGAGGAAGAGGCTAGTACATTTTCCCAGTCAGGGCAGGTGATCTGCTCTTGGACACTGGAGGAATCCAGCCTCTCCCATGGGATGCTAGAAACAGCAAGAAGGGAGTTCCCTACTGTTTGACTTCTAATTAGTGTGATAGCATCACACCTGACATGGGCTTGGCAGTTGGATATACAGATACCTCAGAAGAGGAAGACCAGGAGGTCAGAACCAGAGAGGATGAGGGCCCCAGAAACCCACCAGGCAGAGGGGAAGTGGTCAGTGCCCACACATCGGTATTGAAAGTGGTATAGAAAACTGCAGTACCCGGGGAGACAGGAGTGTGCGTGGGAGGAAGGAGACCAATATAAGGGTGACGGTAGGGAGAAAGTAGCCGGGGGGCTAAAAGGGATGTTATCTAGCCCCAAGGTGTGGGGATTATAATAGTTAGCAGGAGTTCAAGCGGTCTGCAGTTCAGGGCAGGGACCTACTAGATCAAGCAAATAGCCAAGTGCTGGCCAGGAAATGGAGGACAGAAATCTCAACATCGAGCGTGGACCTCAAGCATATTAGGGAGGAGCTGGGACATCGTGCACACGGCGCAGAGGGCTCACTATTGGACTTTGGATACCAGAGAGGCAGCATTCACTCCAAGTCCCACCACACCTGGTGGTGCTTCTTGTCCTCATCAGGGTGGGTACAGAGCCCTAGGCCTGAGCACCAGGCTTAAGGGACTCTAGCTGTTCATTGGTAAGAAAGGCAGGAATGGAAGGCCGCCCAGTCCCCAAATATTATATCTTTAAAAAATTAATATACCTTTAATTTTGGTGGGGGAAAGCTGATTTTGGTCAAGTGTATTTATGAGAAATTTTTCAAATGAATTTAACAAATAGGCTTTCTCTCCATACACAAAAAAAATTTGGCTGGCTGGGAAAGAGCAAGAAAGAATTAAACTCAAGATCAGTCAAATAATTTGAGTATTTGAAAAGCAGCAGAAACTTATTTGGGGAACAAGTTCCATCACATATTGTCAAAATCACTATTTTTCTGAGATCCGAGCATTCCCTTTTGTGCAAATTCCTACCATCAGGTCTCTCTGGGAAGCACTTCTTCACAGCAAAGAGATTCTGGCATTGGTTCACGAGCAGATATATTACAATTAAAATAAACATTTGAAGAATGTCCTATCTTTGAGGGCTTAAAGATTAAGATAGCTTCTCTCCAGAAATGTTTAAAAATGATGCTTCTAAAACCAGGAAGATGAACTAATTTACCTCTGGAACTACAACTGGTCAATTATCACACATGCATTAACCATTTGCAACATGTGAGGTACCACAGCGAGTAGGTATAGGACCAAGTGAAACCTCAGTCTTACTATAAACAAGGTTCTAAGTCCGTTGAGTCAGTGAACTTTGCCCTGAGAAAGAATGGAAATGGTCAAGGCAATTAACTGTAGATTCCTCTATCAGCTGAAATCCACTCAGGAAAATTTTTTTAAAAATTCAGAATTTAATATAAAGACTTAAGGAGACACATATGGAATGACAGAAAAGGCAAAAGTGGTCACTGAAGTGACATCGAAGTATGAGATACTAACTTCAGGAAGCAAATGCCACCCCTCAGGTTGGGGAAACAAAAGAAAGGAGAAGGGGATATTAGAATATGGAGCTTGGAGGAGAGGGCTCGTGGAAGGAGACACAGCTCTTGAGGAGGAAGAGCTGCCCTGCTAGCAGAGGTGCTCTGGAATGAGGATGCAAAGAAGCTAATGCTGGCAGCGTGCAGATGGATATGGATGTTGGGGAGGGAGGTTACCAAAGATGGAATCAGTTGCTTCTGCGAGGGTGAGGAACCATTGCTGGACCAGAAAGCCCCTTCCACCTCCTCCAACTCCCAGTCCCTCTAGCGCCCCCTACTGGTATAAATGAGCACGCACTGCCCGGCAAATCAGAAATGTGGCTTTCCCAGTCTCAGCCCCGGCGTCAGTGAAGAAAGGTAAATTAAGAGACAGTCATTCAATAACCAAAATGATACCTTATAAGAAGCACAAAGAGAAACTGCAGAGGAAATTTTAAGTATAATAAAACTACTTTGGACTCAATGGTCAGGGAAGGCTCCATGGACAATAAGTGATCTGATAATTTTGTTGTAGGTGAGGCAGAGCCCAGTGTGGGTCATTCATTCATTTATTCATTCAGTAAGGTTTTGAACGCTTGCTAGGTGACCAGTGCTCTGTCAAACACTGTAAATACAAGGATGAACACAACAGACTGGGTTCCTGTCTTCACAGAACTTATATTAGAGGAGAGAGAAAAATAAATAAAAAACTACAACCACCAAAACTCCAGATATCAATAAGTTCGTGAAGGAGATCAAGCAAGGTAGTGTGATCAAGAGATATGGGAAGAGGTCAAGGTCACTTCAGATTAGGCCTTTAGGGAAGGTTGGTCTTAAAGAAGATGACATTTCAGTGGAGACTTGAATGGGAGGTGTCTCTTAGATACCCGAATAGAGATGCAGTATGGGCTGTTGGATCCATGAGTGGCTGTCATGGGGGGCACAGGCCTGGATATCTACTCAGTGGAAGACCATCGGGATGGATCAGCCAGGAAATATCTAAGTCAGAGATGAATGGGATGGAACTCACTCCTGGATTAGCTGTCTTCAATCTGAGTCACAGGCAGAAGCAGCTCAGCATCATTTAGGACAAGAGTTTTAGTCAAGTGGAGATTGGCATGTGGGGTTCCCCTTGTTTGATGAGGGTAGTGCCGTGGTCCGGGTGAGCAGTGCCTTTTGGGTCAGGGAACTAAAATCAGTAATAAAGGAAGCCACAATAAGGGAAGAGGGCTATTTCAGTGGGGAGAACAGCCTGAGCAAAAGCATGAGGCAGGGATTTGAAAAGCATATACTCTGTGGGACAGAGAGTCAACAAGTTTTATTTAGATCAGAAGAGCCAGGAGAAATAGGGCAAGTCCTGAATAGTGTGTTAGTGTTGGAAAGCATCTTAGAATCCAATTATTCCAAGTTCATATTTAGACACGGGGAAACTGAGACCTTGAGAGGTAAACACTTCACACAAACGCAGGCAGTTACTTTGTACCTGAACCATGACTACAGCTCAGTTCTCCTTACGCTCATCCTCCTATTATATCATGCGTATTGTATAGCTCGTGCTGAGAAATTGCAGTTTTAACCATAGCAGTGTGAAAACACAAAAGGCTTTTCAACAGAAAAGTGAAATAGTGCAAGTGATGCTTGGTAGAGAATTAACTCTGATGGTCAGGGAGAGGGTGAGACACAGGCAGGCCAGGTGGGCAGCCTTGGTGGTGGTCAGAGTGTCTGGGAGAAAACCTGGGTATGCACAGCTGTTCTCATTGTCAACCTGGGCCTACAGCTGAGGGTGAGATCTAGCTACAGGAAAACAGGGATTTTAAGCTAAATATAGCTCATTGTCTTCTTTGTTAGGCTGCTGTCTCAAATCATACTACTTTCTTCTGTTGTCACCATTACATGAGAAAGTGCGAGCAGATGTAAGAAAATAGTGAGTTTGAGAAGGATGCGTAACCTGATAATTTCTTAGGAAGCCACTTTTTTGGCAGGAGATACCCATTTAAATTTAAGGTTACCTATTCAGCAACTTAGCATAAAGACTCGACTGAAAAAAAAATCTATATTTAAATAAATATACACACTTATGTACATAAATACACACAGACACACAGAGTCCGCTCTACAAACTGGACTATAACCTCAAGTCTGTTCATAAATCATCTAGCTAATAAATAGCAGTTTTTACTTAAGGTGCAAACTGGGACATTTTATACTGAAAATGGACATTATTAATAGTTTTTCCAGGATGATTCGTGTAAATGGGGACTGTCCCAGACAACCATTGTTTTTCTTCTTCTTCCCCAAGCACCTAGATTTCATGCTAAGCACTTTCAGAACATGAAAAATGTTAGCTCAATTTGCAAATCCTACCTCTTTACCCATTTTTAGATGATTATGAAGAAGCATTATTTAGTGGAAGATTTTAGATTTTGGAGTCCTACAGACCTATATGCAAATCTCAACTTTGCTAGCAGCTTATTTGGACAAGCTGTTTAACCATCCTTGGGTGTTGTTTTGTATGATAAAGATAATGACGTCTGCTTCTCAGGTTTGTGATGAGGATAAAAGAGACAACACACAAAGAGAATCTTGCACTTTTTAAAATATGAACCCCTTCTACTAAAAGCCCTAAAGCAAATAAGGCTGGCTGGGTGCTAGGCGACATTCTTTATCTACCTATCCATCCTTCCGTCCATCCATCTATTCGTCACCCATCCATCCATCTTACCTTATGGAATCCCATAGTTAAGAGGAAGGCCATCCAGGTGATTAAATCACACTTCAGTGCAGACGCCAGCATCACCCTTTTTCCTGAAACATTTTTATAAGGGTGAAATCTGACTGTCGTAAACATCAAAGACAATGACAGCCTTTGGGTTGACTTTGACATTGTCCAATAGGATAATTACAGTGTAGTTATATTGTACTTATGCGCAAATACAATGATGTCTGCATAATTAAATCTATCATTGATTACAGTAAACGTATTCCACCTGACTTCCGCAATTCATCTTCCCGTAGTCCCTTGGGCTGGGGGGACTTACCATAGGCACTATCAGATGGAGACAAATTCCTCCTTACTGCCCTTTTCTTTTCTCCTTGCTTCCTTTTCTTCATATGGTTTAATATGTTTATGCCTTGATATAGTTTACATATGATTTTTTAAGATATTTTCTAATTTATTTCATTTCACAATAGATCCATAGGTACACTTCTTTTTTCTTTTTACAGTATTCAGATATTGCACCAGAGATCAGAGAGGTTAAATAGCTTGCTCAAAGATTCTCAGATGGTAAGTGACAAAGTAGACATTTTAGCCCAAGAATTCAGAGTATGTGTTATTTTGAGACATACTCATTCTCAGGTTGTTCATGCACAATCTTGAAAAGCTTTACTTCTCTGAAGAGTCATCTCCTTTCAGAAATAACCTGCCCTCACTCTGGGTTCTCTGGTTTGAATCTGATTCTGTGGGAATACGATAACACTCTTCTCAGACCAGTATAGACCTTCAGACATCCAAAGTGCCAAAATATTGTGTCCCAGCAACCTTACATTTGCAATTAAAAGTATCTAAACACAAAACTTACACGAATGTAAAAATAGCCTATTTCTAAGTTTCCTCTTATTACTAGATTCTGGATAAGTTCACTGAGGCTGAATTTGTCTAATTTGCTTTTATCATTAATTTATTTGTGCGGCGCCCTCTCTGCTGGTCCTGTAAGTACACGCTTGCTGAGTTCCTGGAAATGCAGCTCTGACATTTTCTCTGGGCCTCGTGAAATAAGGGAGTTGGATCAGATCAGTTCCAATTGCCTTCTGAGCCCTCACCTTCTTTGACTTTGCCGTGACCTTCTTCAGCCTCTGCAGGAGGCAGCTGTGGAAAAGTTGGCTTTGGTGTGATGCTATGGAAGGAGGGGATCACAGCTTTGCCAAGCAAGGGTTCCCGGATCTGGAGTTTCCAGCACAAGGGATGCAAAACCTCCTTTTTGTTCTCAAATCCTTTACAATCCATGCCCTATGAGAAGGTTGGTGTCAAGTCACGCTTTTGGTCAGCAATATGGACTTTCAGATAAAGTAATACAACATGCTCAGGGCTTCCCCTTTTACCTTAAAGGAAAAGTGAGAGACAAAGACAATACATGCCTAAGAGAACACTATAAATAAATGTTCCTTTAACCAACAGAGGCCTTACCCCGTGATCTTTAGCAGCCAGGGAATTGTCCCAGTGGTGGCCAGTCCTCCACATCCACCTCGTTCAGATAGCAGACAACAGGCACGAGCTTCTCTGCCCCACCCACCCCTGTGCCTCTCACCTGAGGATGTAGGCTGCCCTGCTCCCCACCTGCCCGGGGGCCCTCTGCTGCCATCTCCCACACCTGGATTCAGGACAAAGTAGAAAAGGATTCAAGATTCAGATGCCTTTCTTTCTCTCGTTAGCGAAGGGCTCTGCAGCACAGCGTAGGGCGGGTCACCCTGCCATGGAGTGTTGGTCTCTCTTCTGCTCTGTGATACTTTGGCCTTTGCTGAGCCCCTCCTAGGCAGGCTTGGGGCTTGAAAGGCCAGGCCTTTAAGATCTTATTGCTCTTCTGCTGACACAATCCCAACCCTATGAATGCAGTGCCCACCCAGCCCACCTAGGTATAGGTAGGTATTGTATTAGGTGTGGGCATGTCAGCCTGCAGCCAGCTCACCTGGACTCTCCCTGTCTCAGACTCTGGCTCACGTGCTGGAACCACTCTCTGATAGGAAAGTGCTATATCCTCATCTCAGCTGGTTGAAAAGGAAGGATCCAAGTCTCTACATCTAAAGGGCCTAAGGGCTGTGCTGTTTTGCCCCACTATTTATTCATTCAATTAATGATTCCTCCTTTTGGCAAACATTAACTGAGCCACTCCTGTGTGCCAGGTAATTTTAATGCTAAGACTGCAAAAATGTATCAGACATAGCCCCTGCCTCCATGCAGCAAACATTCCAGTGGAGAAAAAAATATTTAAAATATTTTGACTAATTGCAATCCCATATAATATATACTCAAAGAAAAGTTTACATAAAATATCTGAATACTGGGGAGAGGGAGTGGGTATGTTTTCTCTGGTTGAGGCAGGAGGCTTCCTAAAAGCGACAACCTATGAACTGCATCTATTATGGTTTTTAGGAACAGAGGCTTTGAATGGATAAATCCTTTCTCCTCTGTTTGTAACCTGCATGCCCTTGTGCCAATAATTTAACCTCTCCAAGACCCAGACTCCTCATCTTAAAAGCAGGAAATAGAATACCTACTTCATAGGATTGTGGCGAACATGAATGAGCTATATAAAGCACTTAGCAAGGTGCCTGCCACAAAGTAACCTTAGCTATTTTTAATTTTAATGTTCTTTTCTTTTCTTATTATCACCAAAGGACAGATGAGTGGAAAAGACGAGGAAGAACATTCTAGAAGACAGCACAGCATACACAAAGGCATGGGGGGACCCCTTTCCCTTATGCTACAATTAAACTTGCAGAGCTACAACATATAAGGTCTTACCCCGGTCCTGGGAAGTGAAGGGTGAGAGGGAGGGCATGTGGGTATTTACAGAGCAGCAGGTTTATCATATAGGCTCTTCTAAAACCTACTTTCAGTGTCCCGGCATTGACTGCCAGCCCACGATCCCTTCCGCTCCCTTCCCCAGCCTATGCCCGGTGGAGCGTCCCATTCTCTTCATCCACTAACCCCTCCTCCAGCCGCAGCACTTTCATTAGACCACAAATGGCTTCTGACTGATATCACAGTATTAGGAAGTCATTATCAGGCCCTCAAAAATGATTTTCTGTTACAGAGCCAGGATTATTTATTTATTTCCCTACCAAGAAATCTAGTTTTCACTCAATGGAGATTTTCAATTTTGGGGCCCAAATCAGTATCTGGAGAGAGGAGAGAGAGATTCCTACAGAATGCAGGACAAAGCTCCCACAATGGGCAGTAATGAAAAGATAAAATTAAATGTAACTGACTTTGTTGAGAGTGGGGCAACCGTCGTGAGGTTGATACAAGCTTAACTACAGGTGCTTTGAAAGGATCCCTGATGTTTAACTCGTGGGGGAAAAACATTGCTCCAACCTCCAAATTCTAGTCTGCCGTGGATGGGCGAGCTGAGAGAGGTGGAGAATGGGGAGAGGAGGATGTGTTCTCCTCTTCGTAATTAAAAGTGAAAGAAGCTTCTGATCAAGAGAGAGGGAGAGAATGGGCCGTCTGTCTGGGTAACCTCGCCCCTCCCATTCCCCATTTTGACCAGGGCTGAGTATGTGATTGCTGCTGAGAACAAACAGTGGGTTAAAACTGAACTGGTGAAATGCCATCCAATGCATGCTCAAGGCAGGTCTCTGATGGCTAACAGGCCGGCATGGAGTTGGACCAGAAAATGTTAATGCACTCAGTTCACAGGCAGGCAAACTCGAGTTCTTGCAATATAGCAGAACTCCCAAGGCCCTTCTAGCACCTGGGGGAAGATTTGGGTTAATATACTTCAATTTTATTTTATTCTGAGTTTTCTTTGGATTTTTTTGTTTTTAGATGAGTTCCATTCCTCCTTGATAGAGAAACCCTTGCTATATCAAATGCCCTCTCTGGGCTTTAAAATTTCATTAATTAGCATCTTTTAAATGGTTGGGTAATATTCTTTTCTCCCTTTTCCGAGCCATTTCCCCAAGCCCTAATTTTAATAAAGCTGGTGTTCACGAACATTTGAATTTTAAAGCCCTTGGTTATAAGAAAGACAGAGGATGCATTTTAAAAGAGAGCCAATCAAGGATGACTCAAACAGTGAGCAGGACTTCTCTGCTTTTATGAATCTACTTTTAAAGATCCAATATTATCTTAAGACATTTTCTTTTCTCTTTTTTCTTGTAGATACAACAGAGAGCAACCCAAAAAAATCTGCAGGCTTGATTAGGGGTGGGCAGACACTCCAGGGAAGAGTTACTCTGGCATATTTTAGTGTGGGTGGCAATTTCATTTAAAATAGAGCAATAATAAACCTGTTTTTATTTTTTTCACAGAAGCACTATATTTCGGGTAGTAAAGGTGAACTTTTAAGAGCTTTTTAAAAAGGGAACACATGACTAGAACTCTTTAAGATCCCAAATTGTTCACAGAATTTATGCAGCGGTGAATTCATTTGCTGGTGTAGACTGTTAAAGGCAAAAATTGTTGGAAATCGGCTCCATGGTTATCCACCTGCCTGATGCAAGGTGTGCGTTTCCCCAGCAACTGGGCTAACATCAAATCACTTACAGTGCTGCAGAGCCTGCAGTCCCCTGGCGGGCTTCAGGTGCTAGTGATGTTATCAGCTGTTGCTAGGGCAACACAAAACCTTGACCCTCTGAGACCTGCCAGGCAAGGAGGGGAGAAATACAGATTTTGAGTCCTTTTTGGAGGTCTGCTGGTTATTAAAGGGATATGATTTTGTATCAATCTGCTGCTAAATTACTTATTAAATCCACATCCACATATAGATAAATGTGTAATACCTCAATAATACATACATGGCTGCAAATGGTCTCCCTTTGTTAGGTAGTGGGTGATTCTATATTTAAAAGTTGTAAATGTTTTTATCACCTTCTTGGAATCAACCAGTTGACAGTTGGTGGTGGGCTATTTCCCCCAGTTCTCCCAACCTCACCAACAACTTAGATTTCATTCCCTCCTGGATCCAGAACCTGGAATAAGGATTGAAGAGGTAAATCTGTAGTTATTCTTAAAATATTTTACATGCAGGGGGTATTAGGTCCCAGAGCAGGGAGGTGATTTGTCCAAAGTCACACAGATTTGGGGGAAGAGAAGTCAGATTGTGCTTCTCTTGAGTGTGTCTTATTTCATCCTAATCTATACTGGCCACCTTGCCTTTGTGAGTTTTATATGTGTCATGGAGTCCTTTCAGTTGATCTTTCTGCCAAACATTTCCTCAGCTTCTGAGGCACCATCTTTTCTGAAATCTGTCTGTGGTGTTTCTGACCAAATCATCATTGTCTTCTATCCTGAGTATGCTGGAATGAGAAGGGAAGCTAGGAGGCACCTGCTGCTGATGACCTTAAGTGCCTCCACTCTGGAGCTGAAGGGAATAGAACCTGGTCATTCTTCAGCTGTGTACTTTGTCATCCAGGAAATTTCCTCAGTCTACTCCATGAAGAGTAGTCTCAGTACCTTTGGTATTCTAAATACCAGGGAACCAATGGGGAAGATTGACCCAATTAAACCATGTCAGTGTTATGCAGAGAAATCAATTAATTGATGACTACATTTATGGAATGATTGTGGCATTATAAATCTAGTTAGTTTCCTTTTTCTGATCAATAAATCAGGGACAATATTTTTCACCTATCTGCAAAGGTGTGAAGGTATTCAACAAAGTGCTCAACACTGTGTACTCCCCCTCTTCAAGTTCAAAGTACTTTGATGATGCTCAATTATAACTTCTCATTTATTTAGGTTATTTCTATCATTATCATAACTCCTTAATGTGTTGTGCAGAGAAAAGAATTCTGAAAAGCTCATTCTTTGGAAAAATGAATATTGGTCCTATTATTTACAGTAGCTCTATCTTAGTGCGAGTATAACAAGCTTGGTGATTGCCTGGGAGAGGGGAGGGTGATGCTATTCTAGATGCAAATGATAAAGCCATCTTGCACCCAGCAAGGACATAATGGGGAGGATCAGGCCATTAATGGGCATCAAGACAGGATAAACTCTGCTTCAAGTGTACTTGATCCATGATGAAAGACCCTTTTCATGACTCCATTCCTCATGAAAGAGAGTAAATCTTTTTTCTTCCCTTCTGGTAATTGCATTTTTGGACACAATTACCGGTTATCTCCAGGCATCCCACAGGTGGGCATATTGGATTCCATTGAGGATTTGATGTGGCAGCTCAGCTCTTGGTTTCTTTGTGGTGCTGAATGCCATTTTGCTGAGTAATCAGCATGGTTTCCAAATGAATGTGGCATGCCATTCGCAATTTGTTTACTTACCTTCATGAGCTCCACTCCTTCAAAGGTGAAGAGCAGAGCTTTTAAAAAGGTTCAAAATGGGTTCTTAACAGAATCTTGCTTGTTACTTTACAAAGGCAGAGACTATTAAAATGCAAAGAACTTGGAAAAAAAAAAGAACTCAGTTACTTTGGATCACTGATCATCATTCCTGAATGGATGTAATTTGCTTAAATTGCAGAGCAGAACTTAGAGTTCTGGGTTTCAATTCCATTTATAGCTACTTTTATTTTTCTGGCACTTAGAATCTCTCTGAACCTATTGATTGACTTTCTAAGGTGGATTCAAGAAAGTTTCATAGATAAAAATCAAAATTTGTAAAACAGATCAATTAGTGACCAGTATTCCAACCACAGAGAAAATTTACAGAATGACTCTTGAAATAAAATAATGCTTCCCTGGGGAGTTTGAAACAGAATTTTATTTCTCCCATTGTATAGGTGAAGAAACTGAGATTAGAACTGTCTCCCAAATACAAAAATTTGATTCACACGCAACCTTTTAAGAGTACATTTATTATGTAAAAGACAATGTGCTTGCATTGCAGAGAATGATGTCGATGACACAAGTTCTCAGTGGGAAAACTGTCATAGGATTTGAGATTCAGTTATGAAATCCTCATGTCCCCCAAAGTTACTGTTACAAGTGAAACAGACTTTCCACTTACAGCTGAAGCCTCCGTCTCCGGTTTCTCTATGTGCCACCAACCTAAGAAAAGCCAAACTGCCATCTTCTGGAAACATCTCAGCATTCATCCACAAGCAGATTTCTAGCTAAGCCAAACAGCCAAGAAAGGTGAAGTATGTGATATTATATTTCATATGTAGATCATTGCTTTCTTGCTCACTTTACCTACCACAAAATCTTGTTATTGTCCAAAGTGATCTTGTTTGTGATGTGACCCCATTCTCTTGGCCACAGTGAATTAGCTTAGGGGTGGACCCCACTCTCAATCAAGACTATGATATCTCCCTCTATCAAATTTGAATTAAATGGCATAGACAGCAAGTAAGTCCAAGGGTTGTGGCTACAAGAACCCAAAAGGTCATGGGGACTTGGGACTGGTAATTATTGTCAATTATAAGAACAATGATAAGAAAAGAGAGAAAGCTAATGTACAGAAAGTTAGAAGAGATACTTGAAAAGAAGCAGCATCTAGAATCCATGTGGCTAGAAGAGTTTCCACTTGAAAACTTTTCAGTACCTGTAAGATCCTGACTCTGCTTTCTTGCTTTCATTTTAATGAGCATATCTTCATGATGAACTTTTATCTGGAGCTATTTCTGAATGAGTTTTGTCTCCCTTGCAACTTAAGGAGCCCTGGGCATCCTGTGGTATCTTGTTCTCTCAGAACTAGTTTTTAGTATGTCAACTTAGTTTCATTGCTGACATATTCTGACTATGATTAATAAATTAAAAACTCACACTATCAATGATTTTCAACTGGGACCTCCTGAGCCCTAGAGATTTGTCCATTTGAGGAATCCCTCAAACCACTGGTTGAGATTCACCTTGTCCTTCCCTACATTTTCTGCAAATGTCTGGGGCTTACACTCACCTAGGCTCACTGTACCCACCCTTCCTGTATCTGTATACACTGTTTCTTTTACCCTCAATTGTTGTGGATGCAAAACTCAGCTCTCTCCACTTTCCAAAGATAATGCACTCACACGAAGTCCTTGCAAAGTGGATTTCACTCAACACTTAGGGGGATGGGGAGTGTTTCCATCATGTGCTGCATAAAAAAAACATAGCAAACAAAATCCCCAAATCCTTAAAAATATCATATTGGATACCACTATTCCCTGAGCTCCCTCTTCTGACACTGCCCCCAGGATTTTATTTTTAAAAAATATTTTTTCTCATACTACATTGCCTTTCTTACTCTCCTCTGACTTCTCTCTCCTCCTTCTCTCTTATCTACCCTCTCTTTTCTCATCAGACCTTTCCCTTGTCAAAGAAACAAATCTTTCCCCATTTTTCAGGCAGGCGAGATTCATCCCTCACTCTGAAAACATGACAAGAGCCAGGGCCTAAGCCTTGTGAACGTATCTTTTCACCCAGGACCTAATAGCTCTAAGTCCTTGGTGAGAAGGTATTTCTCTATTTTTCTCAAAGCCAGCGTCCTCTGCAAGCAAAATTCTAGTGCCAGCTGCTAAGATAACAATGACAGTCACAGCAGTGGTCATAGTCATTCCGCCTCAATCTCCTGATATGTTAATCCATGTCATTTGGACTTTGTTCCATCAATGTTTTTCAATCAATTCTTCATTATGGAAGTGACTCCCAGGGTGCCATCTGGCAGAGAGAGAGTGGCTGAGCAGGGAAAGATCCTGGTCCCTCCAGGTCCACCTAATCCAGAGCAGCACAGAATATATCTGCTTCACACAATGGAGTTCTATGTAAGAATATATTTGAAGAGAAAGGTCACACTGCTAAAAATAGCTTATAACCTCCCGAAGTAGGAAATGAGAAGCCACTGAAGAATTTTAAGCAGAGCAGCGGCAGATTTAACTCACTGTGATGGGACTGAGAAGAGAGACCCTGAGGTTAGGGTCTCCAGTTAGGAGATTAACACTAGAGTCCATGATGATGAGATGCCTGAACCCAGGTGGTAGCTGTCAAAATAGAGAGCTATTTCTGAGGAAAAGTCACTGGACATGGTGGCAAATAATGACTTTGGGGTTTTAAGCCAGAAGAAGACATCATATATCTGTAACATGTCTAACCTGGTGACTGGGCGAATCATGGTGCCATTATTAAAAGGAGAAAGTATGATAGGAAAACTTGATTTTGGAGGATAGGTGGGAATCTAGGTTTAATTTCACACATTTTGAGATCATTGTGCTTTCTGACTATGCACCTAACAGTGTCTAGCAGCCAGGTGGACATGGGGGGTTATTGCTCAAGGAAGAGGTTAGATTGGAGCCACAGGTTTGGGAATCATCAGTGATAAAGGGTTACTTCAAGCCACAGAGTGGAAAAGACGTGGAATGAGAAGAGAAGACTTTTGAGCATGAGATACTGGAACGTGTATGTTTAGTGCCAGCAGAGGAATAGAAGGGCCTGGGAGAGGAGAGGCAGAGAGGCAAGAAGAACCGAAGGGAACGTTATAGACGCTAAGAGAAGAGAAGCTGGGAGTGAAGAGCCAGGCCAAATACTAACGTGAAGTCAGGCAAGTTCCAGCCTGGCAAGTGTTTATGGACTTGGGACTTGGAACGTTGTTGATGGGATCCAGGAAGGCAAGGGATACAGAAATCAGGTGTGTGGAGTGTGACTAGGAGATAAGAAAGGGAGGGAGGGAAGCAGAGGAAAGGTTGGCAAGTATGGGAATTTTGAGAACAATTGTAGACAGAGAGAAAGGGGCCAGAGGAAAAGAGACAACATGAGCCAGAGAAATCGACAGCTGAAGAGATGGACAAGGGAGGCAAAGGATGATGGAACTGCTGGGATTAAGAGCACCAGGGGAGGAGCTCACCACGAGAGGAGGACACCTCGCCAAGGAGATCAAGATAGACAAAGATAAGCTGGGAGACTGTTTGGAATCTTTACAGTGCTTTATTTTTATTTTTAATTCATAAAGTACTGCTACAGGTTAAATGTTTGTGTCTCTATCAAATTTATATGTTGAAACCTAATCCTCAGTGTGATAGTATTAACAGGCAGGGGGTGATTAGGTCATAAGAGCTCCTCCCTCAAGAAAGGGACTGATGCCTTGTAAAAGAGGCTTCAGCAAGCTTGTTCGCCCTTTCTTCCACTTGAGGACACAGGTGGAAGGCACCACCGTCTTTGAAGCAGAGCGTGAGTCCTCACCAGACATGGAATCTGCTGGTGCCTTGTTCTTGGACTTCCCAGCCTCCAGAACTGTAATAAATTTATGTTGTTTATCAATTACCCAGTCTAAGGTATTTTTTTCATAGCAGCCCAAACAGACTAAGACAAGCGATTTGTATAAATTCATTTATGAATGTCTCTTACAGCCCTGAGATTCACATCACAATTGTACATGAGGAGAAACTGAGGGAGAGAGCCATGCTATCCAGCATCTCATCATCACATTGCAAATGTGTGGTGATATTTCACTCAAACAGCCCAGGCAATCCTAATAGCATCATCCCGGTGACTGAATAGAGATGAATGGTTAGCAGGCAGTTTAGCGCCTGGCTGGCCTCCTGGCAGCAATAACTGAATTGACTGAAAAAACAGTCAGATTATTGGAGTCATTCTGATAGTCTCAAAGACTGTAATTCAGTTGGAACAAATGAAGAATAAAAGTTCGTGTCTTTTCATTAACACAGAAGCATCCAGCTGAAAAGTTAAAAATAAAATAAAATGCAAAAGAAATAAACTGTTTATGTGATGCACACGGTTCTATGCTAGTAGGTCTGATCTGTGTTTTTCACTGAATTAAAGGAATACAAGCGAGTTGTTTAAGTACCGTGTAGAAGTGGCCAAAACCAAATGTACACTAGGGAAATTTGTCTTTACTATCCACAATCTAGAAAATCGATATCACTCATAAATGGTTATTCTCTTATTTGAGGGGAATGGGGAGCAAGGGGGTGGGCGAAGCTTCCTGGATGGAGGAGGATGCCATGATGATACAGTCGTAATGGAGGTTTAGCTTAGGATGACAGTAGCACACTCATGAGAGTTTTTAATTCCACCTAGGTAATTTAGTGCAGGCAGCCATCAGGTGACTAATGGAGGCTTGGTTATGACTTCATAATCCACACAGCTAGGCTTCCGCCCTAGGCATCCTAACTGGTAGGCAATAGCAGGCTTTCTCACATGATAATCTCCTTTTATAACCAAAATAGACACTTTACTGAAGCAGCTAAGCACAGCAACAGTAAAGAGCCCTAGGTGTTTAAAGAAAATAAATATGAATAGAGAGTAAGATTTTAAAGAAGCAAGCAGATTCAACTGAAATTTTTTTTCTTGAGTTTTTATAAATACTCAACTGGAATGATCAACTGCATAGTTTAATAATTCTCTCATGGGAAATACTGATTAGAGATGACCATTTGTGCACACTTTACATCCAACAATACCTTCTTAGTTGTAACCCCATCCTGGGAAACATCAGTAAAGGGTCCAAATGCCTCACTGTACCTCCTAACCAGTGGGTCTTAGAGCAGCATGTTCCAATCAATTATAGAGAATAAAAGTTTATATCCTCTGACGAAAAGTCCATTCTGTGACCAAGGTAAGAGAAACCATAAGAATTCGTTTTAATTTTTTAGTTTTTTATTTCAAAATAGTAAAAGGGTACAAATATTCTCATTAGATGGCTTGAGTCAGGGCTGTAAATGTGCCTGTCACCCGAATCATGTTAATTGTACCTACTAGGTGGGTTTTTGCTCCTCCTCTTTTACCTCCTCCCCCCTGCTTGAGTTCCAATGACTCATACTTCCCTCTGTGCACTTGTGTGCCCATCAGTCAGTTCCAATTTATTAGAGAGTACACGTGGTGTTTGTCCATTCTTGAAATATTTTGCTTAGGGTAATGGTCTCCAATTCCTTCCAAATTGCTGCAAAAGGCATTAATTCATCCTCTTTTATGGCTAAGTAGTACTCCATGGTACACATATACCACATTTTATTAATCCACTCATGAATTGACAGGCACTTGGGTTGAATCCACATCTTTGCAAGAATTGGTTTTAAATGTGCTTCATTGATCAGTGGCAACCAGCTCAAGTAATCCAACTTCTGGAGGCTACCTAATCAGTGACAGCCATGTGTTTCCGAAATCAACCGGTTGGCAACATCCTCACTCCAGTACATCTTTCTCAAAGTCAGCCAATCAGAGCCAGCCTCAACCTTCTGCAGCTGAAATTCAACCAATCCCTGTACACTGCGCTTCTTGACGTCCTCCAGTCCGCAACTCCACACTTCGAGTCCTACAGAAACTCAGCTCTCTGCTTTGCTCCCCTGAAACTGTACCTTACACAGCTTCCTTTTGCTCATAGAGAATTTGGCTTTTTGTTTCAGATACTGAGGGGTGGACTCTTCCGTCCAAGTTCTAAATCTCACTAGTAAGGGTAATTAGGCATAGCTCTCACTCAGAATTCATACTAAGGCACTTGGGGGTGACAGATCTTTCAGTTGGTACTTTTCTCAACTGACTCCTATAAGATCGGTCTGTCCTCCTGTTCTGCCTCAGTTTCTTCATTCCTCTCACCTCCAATGTAGCGCCAGTTTACCCTAGACCATAGGGCATTTTGATACTAATAAAAAGGCCTTTGGGCTGGCACTGGTGCAGGAGAGGGCACCCTTGCAGAAGAGCTGTAGTAGAGAGGTGCAGATGGACTGGATCTGCCATTATACCACCACGGGAAAAATTTTAATCTCACTGTGACTCTATTTCCCCTTTAATAAAATACAGACAATTGAAAATACTTCCTTGTCCAAGGTGAAATTAATTAAGATATGCAAAGCTTCTCATTCAGTGCCTGGAATATAAATGACGTTAAATAATGATGGTTCTGTTTTTTCTGGGGATGATTCAAATCCTGGTGGTTTGACTCTCTCTTTAGTATTAAATACTTTCACTTTCAGAGGTGTTCTGAGTGTGCGGAACAGTGAGTCTCGATGGTAGCTATGCACTTGAAATACTTCTTAAACTAAAAACAACAGCAGTGACAACAACAATTACAACGAAAACCCAGCGATTTTTATGTAGCATGTCTGGGATGGGGTCTTCAAATGTTGTGTGAGTGATTCTAACGTGCGTCCAAGATTAAGCAGAGATGAGCATTGTTTAAACACTCAGAGGGAAAATAAGGACCATCGTGTGTCTTCCCTATTGTCTACTGCTACTCGCTGTGGCAGGAGCACGGCCGCGGTGAGGAACACGTGGCTGAGGAGCAGGAATTGGAGCAAATGCGCTTTCCTGTGCATTTACTTGCCACACAGTAGGTTTAAATAAATGTTCATTTAAGTGCAGAAACGAAACATCTGTTTTCCTTGAATGAATCCCTTGGGACTGTAAATACTGAGAACTGCCCACTTTCAAGAGCTGGTCTAGCCCTCTCTCCTGAGATTCCCATCGGCGGGGCCCCTTCACATAGACGTGTTGTGGACTCAACTAACTCTGTGCTCTGGCATCGGACTGCCTGGTTTTGAATCCGGCTCTATGCCCAACCAACTGTATGTCTTCAGGTGTTTTTTCTGACCTCATAGGATCAGTGTGAAAATCTCATGAGATTAATATTTGGAAACCCTTACATAAATGACCAGGGAAGAGATAAGCCTCCATAAATGTGGTTATTATTGTATTTATTATCCAATTTATTAATATTTCCCCCAAAACCCAGTTCTCTCAGGTGCCCCTACCTGGCGAATGGCAGCACCAGCCCTGGTTGCCCATGTGGAACACCTGGGAGCTGTCTTTGCTATTTCCGTCCAATCTCATCCTCCGTGTCTGATGTGCCTTATAACGCCATTAGAAGTGACCATGTTTTTCCTGACCGTCACATAGGTCAGGCTGCATTTGACTTTTTCCAGGACTCCTACAAACAGGTTCCGCTTGGTTCTCCTGACTGCCCACTAGGAGGGCAATTTGCCTCCAGACTCCTCTTTCCAAACTGCAGGGTTGTGGCCTTTTTTGAAAACTCTCAGTGATCCCCAGTTGTTCTTAGGATACTGTCTACCCCTTTTCACACATTTGTCAAGGTCTTGCTCCTATGATCCTTGTTTACCTCTCCAAGTCTCAGCTCATCGACACCCTCCTTGCACAATGTGCTCCATCAGTTGGGACCTCCCTTCAGTGCTTCAGTTGTGCCAGGCTTCTCTGAACATCCCGGTGTCATGCTGTCCATCTGGAGCCTGCTCCTTGTGAATGCAGGATGAAGTCTGTGACATGCAAGAGGACTGGAACCCAAAGGAGACACTGATTATCTCAAGAGCGCTTCTTGTTCTAAATCCTCACATTCTATGAACAAAATATTTGCCTCCCGTTTGGTGACAATAGTGGTGATGGTTGGTGGTCTCTATCCACCCTTAAATTTCATCAGCAAACTCCAGCTACTTATAAGTCAGAATCTCTCAAAATAAGTTCATGTCCTGTCCCAGTGCTTATGGAAATCATTTCAATAGCCCCACTCAGTACCTCCTGGTCTCTTATTTGGATTCCGTTTCCAATCACTATTTTGCCTCTGTACAGCCTTCTTCGATTCTTGCTTCTGGTTATTGGATCTGACAGTTGGATTTTTTTTACTCTTTTGTTTAAACCTCAGCTCTCCGCAGTGGACTTCGGATTGTTCTTGGCAGTTGGGGTTGTATTCAGCAGGAATCCTCTACCCCTACACCAGCCCCTGAAACACAGCCCAGAGCCAATCTCTGACACACAGTTTGAGGCCTACTTTGAGGGCCCTTGAAATTGCAGAAGTAAGACATTAGTCACTGGACTCCTGGATGATTCTACCAGAATATGATCTATAATTAGTAGGCTCAAAGGTGAACTTAATTTTCATAACAGCAAATTAGGAAATGTCCAGGTTATAAGAAGTGTGTGTTGTGTGTGTGTGTACACGTCTAATTGAGAAGACAAGAAATACAAACCTAATTGTCACTCTAATAATGAAGGAAATCTTGCCAGACAAATTTAAACTTCGTTATTGGCTTTAATTAGAAAATAAGAGGACAAATAGAATACAGTGAATGTCCCTGGTCTTGACTTTATTAACACATTATAAAGAGCACTTCATAAAATGATAGCCCATCAGGGCATTTAAATTGCCTTGGAGGTGAGCGACTGCAGCATCTGAGCGCTGGCTGGCTGCATGCAAAGGGAAGGTGCTAGAAATGACAGCCTTTCGGAAAGATGGTGACATGGACCCTGTCTGATTCAGCATCTTTGCTAATGATGTGGAAGGGGAAGCACACAGTGTATTAATTAAATTTGACAAGGATGCTGATTTGGTTACCAGGGTGAATGTGGAGGGTTTAGAAACACGGTAAAGAAATAGGAAGAATAAAAATACAGTTTGGAAAAATGCAAATAATGCATTCTTGGAGAAATAAGCCATTAGAAAAATATTCAGGGATCTCGAAATAAGAAGTAGGGCACTTTCAGGAAAATAGAGATGGAAAGGCCACACTTGTTTTCTTTCCCCAAGGGGGGCATGGAGCATCATTCTTTAAGCATCCCCTAAGGCTAAAAGCTGTGTCACTGATAATGCTTCAGCAAGAGAATTTTTTTTTAACTGAGATTAAGACACCTGGAGATTAAGGTTTCTATGTAGTACGCTTGAATGGTTCTTTGTCTTAGCTGTATCTCACTCCCATCAGGGTTTTTAACTAATCACTTGCCACACTTTTGCATCCTGCTTCCTCTCATGGACAAAGGGCATCTCTTGAGGGTCAGAATCCACCTTCATCTCCATTCAGTCAGGGGTTTCTATAAGGGTCGGGCTGCCTGTGGACAAGGCTTAATTTCTACTTTATCAAGTAAATTAAACGAAGTCACTGAAGTAATCAAAACCTTACATTTGTTTTTCCTTATGGTGTTCAGTTTTCTGACTTCTCATAATGACTCTTCAAAGCCTGTTCATCCTGAAAATGTTATAATGAACTTCAATTTAGTCCTATCCTTTTCACAGCATTTTAAAAACAGGAGACTGCTTTCTTAGTCTGTTCTGTCCTGCAACTCCATGGTCCGTCCACTTTTGCCCCAGACTTTATCAACCCTTGCTTAGCCCGTTACCTAGATCACATTTGTGACGATGTCAAAAATGTTTTGGTTCTAACACTCGTTTTACGTTTTTCAAGTTATGTGACCATAACCTTAAGGAACGAAGGATTCTCCAGCCTGTTGACTGATTTCTCCTCACTATGAGTATGAGAGGGTTGCCCATAGGGTAGAGTAAGTGGCTTCTCCTGAGAACACAACAGTGCCTACTGCTCATGCTGCCTGGCCGCGAAGGTGGTGACCTACAATAAATAAATTGCTCAGTGTTAGGAGGTCCTCTTCCATAGGGGCTTGTAGGCCATTATCAACTGCCTACTGTTAAGGCTGCTGTTCTTCCCTCCCTATAATTCTGCATCTATAGTGTTATCTCCTGCAGCCACACAAAGGAGTTTGGGAGAATGTAAGTGGGTACCTCAAGCCCCTGGATATATCTTTGAGCATTACCAAATGTTATTTTCTTGTGATTTCAGCCTGGCACATACCCTGGCTCTCCAGATGGGCACGAGAGGTATTCAGCAGTGTGTCAGGTATGGCTCCAAAAGCCATTTGCATTCTGGTTCTTTCTTAAATTCTGCATGTGTGAGGGAAAAAATAAGTATCTCAGGTCTTTCCATCTAAAACCAAACCAAACCATAAAATTAGTGCCTGGCCTAGAGCAGTGGCTTGAGCCTGTAGTCCTAGCTACTCAGGAGGCTGAGGTGCAAGGATTGCTTGAGGGCAGGAGTTCAAGGCTGCAGTGCACCATGACTGCCTGTGAAAAGCTACTGCACTTCAGCTCGGGCAACATAGTGAGACCCCATCTCAAAAAAAATTAAAAGAAAAAAATCGGTGCTTGGCTTGGGAACTTAGTACAAATGTGTTAATTTTATAGGTATCAGGCTTTCAGCAATTCTCTTGATTTATATAAATCCTTAGATTCTTCATCTGCCTAATGGGCTGAACAATTCTTACCATATAATGTTGTTGTGGGGATTGAATGAAATAATAAGTTAAAGACCTCTGGTGTGAAAATGTCCCCATTAAATGTTAACGAAATACTATCAGCTGTCACCATCACTGATCCTCACTTAATCTCATTTGCAAAAATTGAATAAAATAAAAATATCTTCTTGTTATTTGATGTCTATTTGATAGAGTTTTGATGAGAATTTAATGGCCCCAGAGGCAAACATACTTGGCAAATACAGAGCAGTATTGCAGAAATCTCAGGTGATCAATTATTTTGGCTGGGTTCAAGGTAATTTCATTATACATCTGGAGTTTGCTTTCTCCAGGTTGATTAAAAATATGTGTCCTGGACTAAGCAAAGGAATAAGAAGGAAGCCATCTGTATTTTGGCAACTCTTTAGACCTTTAGTGCTCGCGTTAAAGCTGACCACCAGAATGATTCCCCTAATCCTCTAGGACTGGGTTGGCAATTTTCTCCTGCAAAGGGCCAGTTAGCAAATATCACAGGCTTGGAGGCCATATGGTCTCTGTTGCAACTAATCAACTCTGTCTCCATAGTGCGAAAGCTGCTGTAGACAATACACAAACCAGAGTATGTTCCTATAAAACTTTACTCACAAAATTAGACGGTGGACTGGTTTGTCCTGTGGGCCATGGTCTGTGGACACCAGTTCTACAACAATACTGAAATGGTAATATTCTGTTCGTATTGAAATGCCTTTGAGTAAATCCAGGAAGTTCTGGATCCCTTCCTCCCCTCAGTCCCAGAGATGAAGAACTCTGAAAAGGAATCTAGCTAGCAAACTATCTAAATCATTTCAGTAGTATAGATAAATGGGAAATTAAATAACTTAGACTACAAAAATTCTGGTTTGAGTTTTTGGTTTGTCCATTTAGGGTTATCATATTAACTGGATTGTCATCTCAGACCGTCTTCCCAGAGTTTTGCAGACATCCCCCTGAGTCTAAGCTTAAGGTGGGCAAAGCATCACCCTGAGCCTGTTCCACTTTCACCAAAAGAGCACACTTTGGGAAGTTTGAGCAGGTCTAGAACAAAGCAATGGGAATGATTAAAGCTCTCAAAAACCAGACCTGTGAAGAGTGTTCACAGTCATTATGGTTATTCAGCATGAACAAGAGAAAATCAAGTCCTGAAACCTGATGAGTTATTACATAGGCCTAATGTCTTCGGAGATCCCTTCTCTGAGTGTCCATCCCACCTTCTTATATTCCTTCTTATATTCCTTCTTTTTTGCTAACCCACTTCTAGAAGAGGATCTACTGAACTCAGTGGGATAGGAGCAGTTCAAGGACCCATAAGACAAGAGTTTGGTTCTTTAGAAAAAATCATTAGATATCAATAAGCACTCAGAGGAAAATCATCTTATTCTACAAATAAGGAAACTGAGCTCCATACAAGTTAAACAACGTGTTTGAAAGCACCCAGCTGTCTGGTGACAGAGCTGGAACCAGAACTTGAGAAGCCTGGCTGCAAACCCAGTGGTCTCTGTGATGTCTCTCAGTGACTCCCCAAATCTTTCCATTCAATAGGGATTTGCAACTGACAAAGCCTTCTCTGTATTTGATGTCTTTCTGGATTCCCACATCAGTTCTGTAAGGTAGGTGGCCTGTGTGCTGGGTTTTAATCGGTGTTTCACCACTAACTAGCTTTAAAAGGCAAACATCTAACCTCTCTGAACTTCCGTTTCCATTACCTAATGCAGTAATACTTACCTTGTTATAAGAAACAGAAGTGACAAAGCACGCAAACACACTGCATGGAACTGGCAAGTGCCCATCAAAGCAGGGTTATTATTGCTGTTTTACAGAAAATTCTGAGACTCAGAGAAATGTAGTGCCTGGTCCAGGGTTGGGAGGATGAAAAGTGACAGGATGTGAACCTGTCTCTAGCTGCCCTCCTTCTTTGTCCGGTGCTCTTTCCACTGTAATCATGTTACCTCCTCCTGCGAGCAGGTCTGGGACAGAAAAATGTAGAGGGCAGGGTTGATGTTCTGCAAACGGT
>CAUYSK010123426.1:0-26293 GCA_963575035.1 Avahi laniger
TTTTTTTTTTTGAGACAGGGTCTCACTCTGTTGTCTGCGCTAGAGTGAGTGCCGCGGTGTCAGCCTAGCTCACAGCAACCTCAAACTCCTGGGCTCAAGCAATCCTTCTGCCTCAGCCTCCCGAATAGCTGGGATTACAGGCATGCGCCACCATGCCCGGCTAATTTTTTCTATATATTTTTAGTTGTCCGATTAATTTCTTTCTATTTTTAGTAGAGACAGGGTCTCGCTCTTGCTCAGGCTGGTCTCAAACTCCTGAGCTCAAACAATCTGCCCGCCTCGGCCTCCCAGAGTGCTAGGATTACAGGTGTGAGCCACAGCGCCGGCCAACACAGTGAGCCTTTTAAAACAAGCCTCAGATCTCATCATTTCTCTGCTCAAAATCTCTAACACCTTCTCATTTGACCCAGAGTAAAAGCCAAGGTCCTTTTGTTGACCTACCAAGCCCAACATGATCTCATTCTTCATTCCTTCTCTGACCTATTTAATACTTTCTACCACTCTCCCTTGATTATTCTACTCTAACAATACTGTCCTTTTTGCTGCATACATTAAACTAGTGATTCTCAAACCCTTTGTTCTCAAGACATCTTTACACTATTAAAATTTACTAAGGTCCACAAAAAGCTTTTGTTTGTGTGAGTTTACCTATCAATATTTATTATATTAGAAATTAAAACAGAAATTTAATGTTAATTTTAAATTAATAAAAACATGTTAACATCTTTTATGGAAATTACATTTGCCAAAACAAAATTAGTGAGAAGAATGAAATTATTTTACATTTTTGCAAATCTCTTTGAAGTCTGACCCTAATAGAAGGTAGATAGATTCTCATATCTGCTTCTGCATTCAATCTGTTGCCATATAGCATTTTGGTTGAAGTATATAACAAAAATCCAGACTTATGAGATACGTGGTTAGAAAAGGGAGGAGTATTCAAATAGCCTTTTCAAGTAATTGTGAATATTTTCCTTTGATATTAAATCAAAACTCAACCAGTGGTCTTAATAGTTTCTTAAATGTTAGATCAAATATGGAATCTGAAACCATACTAAGGAACTTTTCATATTCTGTTAATATTAAAGTCCACTGATATCTTATACTTTGGATGAATTTTTTTTTTATCCACACATGATTTTGTAACATCATGCATTGGACATTTGGAAAATATTGTTTCACAGAATTATGCAGATTTTCCAAATGTTGACATATTTCACTATTCAATATCAAAAATTCACATTAGTTGATAACACCACACTCTGATCAGAAAAGTCTTTAAGTCCAGGGAAGCTGTCAAGATCATGGTGGCAGACACAGTTTTCCACAATTCAAATTTTCATTTCAAAGCTTGAATTTTATCCTTAGCAACAAATGCTATTAGTTGTTTTCCTTGAAGTGACAAGCTCACTTACTTATTAATTTTTGAGAAAATATCTGCCAAATACTCAAGTCTGAATAACCACAGTTTGTCTAATAGTCATTTTTTTAAGTAAAAATAAAGTTTCACAAAAAAAGTGGCTAGTTCACCTGACAGCTCAATTGTATAAGTGCTTTTTCTTGAGGCAACCACAGTACTTCAATATACAGGAGAATAGCTCTAGTCATACTTCTCATTTCATCACATAGAATGTTAAAAAGGTATGTATTAAAAGGTTAGGATTTAATAAAATTAATAAATTTTACAGCTTCATCAAGGACACTCTTAAATAAACTTGGCTTGTTTTTTGTTTTGTTTTGTTTTGGTCCTTCTGCAATACTGTGGCAGTGAAAGATACCATTACGATTACTACAGTTGGTGCCGTTGCCTTGATTCGTGTCAAGGTGCTAGCAGATTTACTCACAATTGCTTTTGTACCATCAATGCAAATATCAACCCAGCAAAAAGGCAAACAGAGTTAATAATATTAGGAAGATGGTTTTGACCTCAAAGATCCTGTAAAGGTTGCTGGGGATCCCAAGGATCCAAGGAGCAGAATTTGAGAATTGCTGCACTAAGCAACCTATTGCTTTCGTGCACGTAAACTTTTAACTTCCTTTACCAGGAAAGAATTTCTTTTTCCTAGATATCCTCATCTCTGCCTAAATACCTTTTGGTGAAGCTTTCCCTGACTATTCTATATAAAACAATACCTCTACCCACCCCTCCAAACCCCTGGCACTCTCTATTTCCCTTTTCCCCCTTACCCTGCTTTATTTTTCTCCAGACAAATTATCATTACCTGTTTGCTTGTTTATGTCTCTCCCAACTAGAACATAACTTCCTAAGGATAATGCCATTATCTCTACCCCTAGAATTGTACTTTATATACGGTAGGTGCTCAGTAAATGTTAGTTGAGCGCATGAATATAATCCATAATCTAGCATTTGATTCTAGGATTTTGCTTTGCTTTGACTGTTTTTTTAGTCATTTATATCTTACTTCCCTGGCAAACTACAGACTCTCAGAACAGAGGCTAACCTACATTCCATGCAGTCTCCGAAGCTTCAGGCACAGGACTCAGATATACTATGTGCATTCTTTACCTTAGGGAATACTGGTGTTCCCAGATGACAGCACTCATGCGGAGTGGTAGAAAATTGGCAAAAAAATTGACCTAGTTTTCTCTGGTTTGCAACCGTTTCTTTTTTTTAAAATTTTCCTTTTATTTTAAGAGATGGTCTCACTCTGTCGCATCGTCTAGGTTCGAGTGCAGTGGTGTGATCATAGCTCACTATAATCTTGAATTCTTGGGCTCAAGCAATCCTCCTACCTCAGCCTTTTGAGTAGTTGTAACTACAGCCGCGTGCCACATGCTTGGTTAATTTTTTAATTTTTTGTAGAGACAGGGTCTTGCTATATCGCTCAGGCTGGTCTCAAACTCCTGGCCTCAAATGATCCTCCCACCTCAGCCTCTCAAAGTGCTGAGTGCTGGGATTACAGGCCTGAGCCACTGTGCCTGGCCTCGCCAATTTCTACTATAGTTACGACTGCTGTAATTGGCATATAACAATGCTGAACTCTTAGCTGTCTGGCTCTGTTTCCTATACAAAAACATGCTGGGAGTAGGGAAAAAATGCCATTCTTATGTCATTTTCTGGTTGGTTTTAAGGAGAAGGTTCTTGGTTGAACATGCAAAGATAAAGTTTTAAAATGAACAGATTTGGCTCTGTGCAGCCAAGATTCTTAAAAATATTCTATTTCTTTGACATAGTCTTGTATTTCTGAGAACCTAATTCAAGGATATGTTTCCTCAGCATTGAAAAAATGCTTAAATATGTTTATAATACCATTATTAAAAAAGAAAATGTGGACTGTCAAACTAGGGAAATAATTGAGCAAACAAATGTGTATCTGTTTAATCAATTATTAAAAATGATGCTTATAAAGATGGTATAATAATACAGAACAAGGTGGATGATATAATGTTAAGCAAAACCAATGTAACAATATATAGTAAAACATACAGTGAGATTAAACTGTATTTTAAAAAAATGTAAAGAATTAAAATCAGGATAAAATACATGAAATATTAAAAATAGCAAAAGGAGGGGAGGGGAAGAAGGTGGGAAGCTCAGGATAATGGACCAGATCTAATAATAACAGCAATTATATGAACAGATACTAGCCTCTTATGCCTTATTCCAATTACTAATTGGGTGATTTACCCAACATAGAACATCAGAATATTGAGAGTTGGAAGGAACTTTACATATCATCTAGTTTAACTTTTTTTTTTAATAGATGGAGAGACTAGAGATTATAGAGGAAAAATAGTTGCTTAAGATATCTCAGAAAATTAATGGCAAAGCTGGAGCTGGAACCACAGTCATTTGAACGTGATGTGTGATTCTGAGGAAGTTATTTCATTTCTTTTCATTGTAGCTTTTTCATTTGTGAAACAGATAACAGTACTTACCTATGGGTTATTGTCAAGATTACATGAAATAACATACAATGGGACCAATGCAGCACTGGTCACATTGTGAGTATTCAATAAACATTAGCCTTGTTCTCTTCTGACTCAAGTGAACTTTCTGCTTCTACACTGCTATGTGGGAGGTGGAAGAGCAGAGTAGACTGGAGAGGAAAAGAGAGAAGCAGTGAGGGGCACCTATGGCAGATGATGCTCATGACCCTGATGGTTCTAGGACCCTGAATCTCTGCACTGGTAGAAGACACAGCCAACAGCAATCCTGTCCTATGGCTAAGTGGGCCAACATGAGACTGCAGAATGCAGAATCCAGTGTCTTTCTTTCCTTTCCTCCTTTCCCTATCATTTTGCTCATACTTCTCATACTAATAATTACTATAAAACAATCCTAATGCTTTCCACTTTACAGGGGTGACTGGGGCAGTAACTAAGATCAGTTGCTATAGGGATTACACACATTAGCACCAATTTCTAGCTTTTCAAGCTAGTTCAAAGAAATGTCATTTCTAATTTTTGATCACTCTAGGAACCTTCAATTCCGTTCCAACTTTGGCAATGTGCACTATATCTAAGTATACAAAAGGTCAAGTATACCTTACCTAAAATAATAAATGGATATATGGTAATTATGTTCGTGTCCCTGAAATAAAAGGTTTATCTAGAAATCACGCTAGCCTGACAGAGGCTGGCTTAGAGTACTTTGCCTTTAAGGTTATGACAAATTGTATCTTTCACCACAAATTCATCTGGACAATTGGTCATCTTTATTTGCCAATTCTGTTGACTGATTTCAGATTTAGCTTCCTAATTTCTATACATACTCATGGTTAGATCTGGAATATTCTGCTGATAACATGGTCTATCTCCAACTCAGCACTTATCTTATTTGCTTAGCTTAGCATCAAGTCCATGGTTTCCCCAGCATTTGATTTTAGCCTGCTTTCAGTTCTGGGATTCTCTAGCACTGAAAGCTTAGAGGAATGTGGCTCGAAAATATAACATGCCTTTTCCAGAGAAATTGTCTCCTGAATGTCTCAAATTCATTTTTTTCACTCCAATCCCACTGCCACTATCTTAATACAGACCCTCATCATATCTTGCCTTAATCACTGAAATGGCAAACTAAGTCTCCCTGCCTTTAACTTATTCCTTCCCATCATTACCTCTATACCTTATCTAACAGGTCAGAAGGATCTGTCTAAAATACAAATGCAATCAGCCACTTCTTTGGTTAAAACCCTTCAATGGTCTCTTCTTATTTTCTGGGTAAATTCAGAATAAGCCCTGCAAATTCTCTCACCTCATCTGATTTCAGTTTCCTGACATATACCCTATGTTTCCAGTTTTTGGAACCATTCTTTTTCTTAGCTTGTGCCTTACACATTTTAGTCCCCCAGAAATTGCCTTTCCATCTGGTTACCAACTCTAGGCATCCTTCAGCAAATGACACAAATTCCAAGAAGTCCTCTCCATTCTTCCCTTTTTTTTTTTTTTGTCTATTCAGTTTGTGTGGTATTATTTTGAATTTTATCTATTTATATATTTCTGAGTAACTCAAATATTTCATTCTATTTTGACTATGATTTTACAAGCACATGCTTTTGTAATAAAGTTAACCTTTTTAATACTATTCATGAAAGACTCACCTTATTTATTATCATATAAACAACATATATCATCTGATAGCTAGTTCAAATAAAACTTGAAGAAGTGACTTACTTTTACTGAGTTTCAGTTTCCTTATTTATAAAACAATAGCATTAGATGAGAAAATGATTCACATTTTTTGAGTGACTTAGTAATGTGCCATCTGTTGTTCTAATATATAAATTTATTTAACTCCTTACAACAGCCCTATGAGTAGGTACTATTATTGTCCCTCAACTTACAGGTGAAGAAACTAAGGCAAAAGGAGGTTAACTAAATTGTTAAGGGAGAGTAAGTAACTTGATAGTAAATCTCTAAAAAGATTCTTCTATTTTGAAAATTTTATGAGAATTTTATGATTCTAAAAAATATAGAAGATCTAGCTTTTTTTCCTCGACAAGATGGCAAAGAAGGAAGCTCCTTCCCCTCCCAAAGCCAAAACCAAAGCAAAGGCTTTAAAGGCCAAGAAGTCAGTGCTGAAAGGCATCCACAGCCACATACACAAAAAAAGATCTGCACAGCACACACCTTCTGGTGGCGTAAGACACTGTGGCTCTGGAGGCAGCCCAAATATGCATGAAGGAGCACCTCCAGGAGAAACTAGCTTGACCGCCATGCCATCATCAAACTCTTCCTGACCACTGAGCTTGCCAGGAAGAAGACAGAAGACAACACACTTGTGTTCACTGTGGATGTCAAAGCCAACAAGCATCAGATCCAACAGGCTATGAAGAAGCCCTATGACATTGATGTGGAAGGTTGAATTTGATAACCTTTGAGGTTTCCTCTAACCCTGGGATTCTGTGATTTTTTACCTTCCAGATATCTCACATTTAACATTAAGGCAACTAACTGAATCTTGACCAAAGTAACTTCTAGATGGGAGAGAATATGGTAAAGAGTAACTCTGTAGTCTTTACATATGGAGAAAATGTTAATCTCATGCTGGTGGATACTAGTTTTCCAAAATTTTAATTTTCACTCAAAACCTTAAATTTATCATTGACAGTAAATGCTCATAAGTTGTTTTCCTTGAAGTAACCAGCTCATTTAGTTTTAGAGAAAATGTCTGCCAAATATCCAAGTCAGTTGTTCTTTCTAGTAAAGATGATGTTCCATGAAAAAAAGTGGCTAGTTCAGCTTGCAACTCAATTACACAAATGCTTTTTGCTGAGACAACCATCATACTTGGATATTTTACAAATGGAGAAACTGAACTCAGAGAGATTAAAAGACTTCCAAAGGTCACATAGCTAAAGCTAGGATTTGAACCTTTTGATCTCCAAAGTCTATTCTCTTTCCACTACATTACCTGAAACCTAATAAACAAGAGAGTATCCCCAAATAAAGGAAAGAAGATAGAGAACTAAACATGCCCAGTTATAATAATGAAGGACAGTACAGCTCCATTGTTTCTCAGTTTCTCTAAATAATTCTTAGTTAGGCATCTTAGCTACCCAGAAGTATTCATCATCAGATTTTTCTTCTCTGTAGCAACAACAGAGCTATGGAAATTGCAATGAATTCATAAAATATAAGATAGCCCAGCTTTTGTGTGTGTGTGTGTGTGTGTGTCTACATAACATAGGAGAACATAAACAACAGAAAAGAAAAACAGGAACAAGGGAAAACCCATTTGTTTTATCAGTTTTCTGGACGGGAATCTTATTTTCATTCACAGCAGTGTATCATTGGTGTTGGCATAGTAATTTAAGGGCTGTGTACTTTATTAGCTTTGCTCAACTTGGCTGAGTTCAGCTGTGTGCTGTCAGCTGGGCTGATGCCAAGGCTGAAACTCCACTCCTCTAAATTCCAGTTCACTTAATAAAGCATGGGTTGCCTCCTGTTCCTATCGAGCTCAGTTAGCACTTCTGGTACTCCATACCGAGCTCCTTTTTTCCCTCCTGACTTATTCCTAACTGTATGAGTAGAGGACCTCTGCAACTACAGAGACATGTCACATTTTCCTGGGGACTTTCAGGCTGATAAATCTCTACAGAGTAGGGAAAACAGAGGGATATCTAAAAATCATGCATCGTGGGGCCACAAGTCACCTTCAGAAGCCTAATATTAATGAAACTCAAAGGCATGACTGACCTTAGTTGTCTGGGGCAGTAGGTAAGAGGATTCAGAAGCAATTCCAGCAAATGGAGGGCTGTATTTTCCCAGAAGATGGTCTGCTAAAATGTCTGGTCAAGTTTAGGCCACTCAGAGAGGTGGGATGAAAGCAAATTGTGATGAAGCACCTACTAGTCAGCCACACAGTCAAAAACATCCCAGATTTCCTTAGCATAAGACAATGAATTCGAAAAGCTTACAATCAAACTCCTGCCTTCTTGCCATATCGCCCTCATAACCTCCTGGGTTTTTTTTGCTCTGTTTAAGAGTTTGCTAAATTTTTCTTGTCTTTTTGATACACATGAATGTTTATGCTTGGCTTTTCCTCTAGTAAGTCATTATTGAGACTCAGGAATTCTCATTTATAACTGCAATATTTCCCCTAAAATTTATCTAGGGAATTGAGGGAAAAAATTAGTAACAGTTTATATATTATTGGTTTTCAATATGATTTTCCTAAGAACTACATACACCTATTTAAAATAGGGAATTTTGCAAATCGATATGTAGTGATGTTGGCACACAGTAGGTGTTATAACGAAAGCTTGCCAATAAAACCCCACATGGGTTCTATGTACTCCCAAGAAAACAGCAAGTGTGGTCAAATTTATGAAGTGCCGAAGTTACATTTCACTATTTCCAAGACTTTGAGAGATGCCAGTTGTTTCATTACACATGCCAAAAATTGCTACCATTCTGACATCTGGAGTTTGTGAAGGCAGGAGAGAGAATGGGAAGAGCCAAGGGACAGTTTAAGGAATTGGAAGAGAGGCATGGGCAGATCTAGTATGAGTCAGTGGAGAACCCAGATTCCCTGCTTCATAACCTAGTGTCACTCATCTCAGTTCCCCATATTCCTATTTCTATGCCACAAGCATACAATCAGAAAACCAGTTATAGGAGTCCTGGTTCATTGCACAAACCTTACCTCATAAATAAATTTATTTTTCCTGACCAAACAACACTTTCATGGCTCTGTGTGCAGTTCCCTTTTCTTGGGAGGCTGGGCATCTTAATTCAGATATAACTAACACATGGTGAGCATCTACTATGTGCTACATGGCACTATGCGTTTGCACACCTGTTTGCTCATTTCAATCATTCAGTAAACCTGGTCAGAAGATATTTCTCTATAACTTCCACTGAGCCTAACACTGCTAACAGGGGCTGCTCTATAACTGTTAGATAGATGAATGAATAAAGGACAGAGTTACCAGGTATGACTGGATCACAAGGCTAAAGCTGGAATAAGGACAGACGTTGTGTGTGTGTGTGTGTAAGGAGGAAACAGAATATTAATAAGGGCAAGATCTGGACACAATATATCTAACGGTAAAAGGGAAAATAACTGAGTGGCTGCTCTCATTAAGGGCATGAAAGAATTAGCTTCAATTTGGAATCTTCTCAACACAAAGAAATGATAAATGTTTGAGGTGATGGATATCTTAATTACCCTGATTCGATCATTACGCATTGCATGTGTGCATGCACATGTACCCCATAAATATTTACAATTATTATGTATCAATAAAAACAAATAAAAAAGAATTTACTTTACTTATTAATCAACATGCCCAAATCTTTTTTGACATGGCTAGTGAACACAGCTTCTCAGAAGACAAGAGGGGCATACTGGCCGCTAGGAGCTTCCTGTAGACACATCCTTCTGCTTGTATGAGAAGAAGTGGGGTGGAAGGGCAGGAGGGGTGGTTCAGGTGTAGAAGTGTATGGGTGTTTACTAACAGGGTGAATGTGGGCTCTGAAGACAAGTCTTAGTGCCCTTGCCACTCTTTTGATCATCAGGTTTCCAAAATTTGAAAAACAGAACATTAGTTTAAATAGCTTTTAATCTGTTAAAATTCTGGTAGATCTGAGTAGTGCTCTCACTTCTGAATTAAGTGAATAATATCTGAATAATAGCTTTAGATGAGAATAAACAGAAATAGAATCAGAAAATATAGTATAACCTATATCATTCAAAAAATATTACTAAATAACTAGCATGTGTCAAGTGCTGGGGATATAAAGATGCAGTTAATAAATTAGTTTCATTTAACATGGACTCCAAGTAGAAAAGAAAACAACTTCCTAGACATGGCAGAAAGAATTTTAGCTCCTATTTAATGCTTATACTGTAAATCTACATTATTTTACATATTATATATTACAGGGGCTAATTGTTAAATAAATAAAATAGTCACATTAGGTGTTAAAAGTTTTTTTTTTTGAAACAGAGTCTTGCTCTGTTGCCCAGGCTAGAGGGCAGTGGCATCATCATAGCTCACAGCAACCTCAAACTCCTGGGCTCAAGTGATAGTTTTGCCTCAGCCTCCCGAGTAGCTGGGACTACAGGCACACGCCATGATGCCTGACTAATTTTTCTATTTTTTTTTTTTTTAGTAGAGATGGGGTTTCACTCTTGCTCAGGCTGTTTTTGAACTCCTGAGTTCAAGCAATCTTCCTACCTCAGCCTTCCAGAGTGTTAGGTTTACAGGCATGAGCCACCGTACCCGGCCAAAATAAACTTTAAAAACTTAGATTTTGGCTTATTTATTCAAAGAATATGTGTCCCCCACCATCTTCTTATCCTTCCCATCACAATGCCACTGCTTCGATTCCCTCTCACCTGTAATATTATAACAGCTTGTTAACTAATGTCTCTGCCTCCAGCCTCTAGAAGCCACCCATCCTTTCACTGCTGACAGAATGGTTCTTCTAAAACACAAATCTGAGCTGTAATTCTACTACCTAAAGCCCATTCAATGGCTCTCAATGCTCCTAGGGTAAAGACCTAGGAGATCCTTAAAACGGTCTACAAGGGAAACATTTCCTGTGCCTTGTCTCTTTCTGCTTCTCTCCTTATACCCTACCATCTAGCCATTTAAACATTTTTTTTAGTTCCTCAACCATATTTTTTATTCTTATTTTTTAAACTTCTGGGCCTCCATTCATCAGTTTACACTGCTAGCTAGAATCCTTTCTTTACCTCCCCATTCTTCAGGCTTTAGCTTAGACATCACTTCATTTGGAAATCTTCGTTTGGAAGCCTGTCCTTTATTTGTCCATCTACCCAACAGCTGTAGAGCAGCCCATGTTAGCAGCGCCAGGCTCAGTGGAGGTTATAAAGACCTCCAACTTCCAATCCCCCCAATCTAGGTTAGGGGTCCTTCTGTACTTTATTCCAACAAAGTTTTAACTCTCTATTGGTCTATATACTCACAAAACTGTAAACTCTAAAGGCAGATCCCTATCAACTGATCAAATGACTAGTACTTACTCATGACTTGATAGTTAGAACTTGAATGAATGGATAGATGGATGACGAAAATCAGATAGTCCATCGGTTGACCTCATGATGCGACCTGTTAGCCTTAGTTGTGTTACTCTTGTATCTAGCCTGGTTTTTCCCCACTAAAGTCTAGCATTACAATTTAATAAACTCTTTCTGCCCCAGAATCCCAAAGTAATTGTAGCATAGTTTTCCATGCAGTTTTACAACAAAAAGAGGAAAGTATGGAAAACACTTTCACACACACACCAAAAAAAAAAAAAAAAAAAAAAGGGAAGAGACATTCTGAAAATTTTGTTTTTAAGCATCAAATTTTTACTCTTCAGACCAAGGTAAAGACTCCTGCACATGAGCCACAGTGTTGAGTCAGATTTTGAAGTTTTCTCTTTGTACAATGAAACCTGTTACAGGTAGAAAGAGTAGACTGAGAAGGTAAAAAAGGCCTGGCTGACCATTTACTCCAACAGGTATGCTCAACTACCTCTATTGGATTTCCATATTGAGATTACATGGAGACAGAAAACAGACCCAGTTTATACTATATGAAGTCACAAGACACTAATGTATTAATTCAGAATAGCAATATATTAATTTATAATAAAAATATAAAGTAGTTTGGGTCTCATGCTGTCTTCCTGTTGCAAAACTACATAGGAAGCTAAGTTATAATCTAAAACTGGTTTGCCCAGCCTGAACAAGGGGAGGTTAAATGGATTATTATGATGGCTAAAGGTCTGATTAGCATCATAGTCGTGCCATGTGGACTGAATTCTTTACTTTACTTTTTAAATATAAAAAGCAAAGCATGTATCTGTTTCAGTTTTATTTTAAATCACAAAAAATAAGCTAAAAAAAAGCTCCTGCCTTTTATAACCAAGTACTCTGGATTAGTTAGAAGCTTGGTGGTTACTTGTTGCCCATTGGAGTTGGCATGGCCCCAGGAGTTTAGGAGTTAAAAGGAATAGTACTGGCTTAGAAAAGGAAAGGCAGCAGGAGTCCTCTCAGATAAGCAAAGCTAGATGATAGGGGGGCTGATCAACCTGGAATCAAGGAGACAGCGTCACAGGAGTTACTTGCTACCTATTCCCAAGATCATTAAACTACACGGTATTTCAGAGGTGAAAGGGCCCTTTAAGAATTATCTGGTTCAGCCTCTCACATATAAGAATAACTTTCTCAAACATATAAAACAAGTTTGTGGCCCAGTTGGGATTAGTTCAATGCTCTGATATTATGCCACACTGCTTTCCGATTTCCTGTCAGGATCTAGAAGTGAAAATCCAGGGTCTCAAATGAAGCTTTGAAGAAGCAAGGAGAATGGGGAAGAGCATAGGGGAAATGTGTGAAAGCAATATGGCTCAGAGCGATATTGGTCCTGACAGCTGGCTCTACTAAAAGATCTCCATGGCCTCTCCCTCCAGACTCAGATATCAACAGAGCCAAGTCATTTAATCATCTGAGTTTCAGGTTTCTCATAAATAAAATGTATCTGAAAATAATTATGCCTATTTCAGAGTTACCAGGAAGATAAAATGAAATGTATAGAAAACATTAAATCAATAATGGCATTTTTAAAATTTAAATTTTAAAATTTACCAAGAAGCATTCTCGTCTTACTCTGAATTTTAAACATTTGCACACTAATGACCAGAAGGTAGGAAGGAAGGAGACCCTATGATTATAAAGAGAACAGGCTTACACACAGAGAACATCTTGTTTTATGAAATGAATTGAGTAACCACATTTTTTCCACATTGTATCACTTGCTTCTGAGCCAGGACACTAAGACGGCTAAACCTCTGCTATTACAGAAAGCTCTGTTGCAGGACCTACTGAGGGTATGAGGTCGGGGAGCAGAGAAGATGACATTTCTGCGCCTGGTCCTTCTGGTCATTCTCTGTTAAAAATCTAAGGTCTCCAGAGAGACACAGAAGAAGTGAAGAAAACAGACAAGCTTCTCTGGAAGCATCAACCACATAGTGAGTTATATTTCTTATCAGCATGTGTGCAGTCAGAAAGGAATGCATGTCCAGCAATTCCTGGACACAAAGACTCTCAGCTCTTTTGGCTCTGGAGAATTGCCTAACTGCTCAAAATAACAATCAAAATAACAGAGAATTCCCTAGGCAAGAAGGTGAGAAAATCATAACTGAATAAAGCCTAGAGAACCAAAGCTTATCCTGTTTTAGCCTCAAGTAAACAAAAATGACTCTACTATCAGTTCTGAGGCACCTCTCTTCTTGCTGCTTCCACAGAGGCATTATTCACAGGGCTTACAGAGAGCAGGTAATGGATTTCTCAGACCAAATCAAGGGCACTTCTTTCTTGCAGCATATAGAGGAGTGGCACTTCCCTGAGCCAAGAAGTGTGACTCTTCCTCACTTTGCCCCCGAGACCCCTCCATCTCAGTGCCACTATCCTAATCCAAGCAACTCTCACTTTTTTGTCCACAATTATTACCATACAACCCATTCTCCAAAGAGGAGCTCAAGTGAGTTTTTTATATAATAGCTTTATTGACATATAATTCATATACCATAAAATCTACCCTTACAATTCAGTGTTTTTAAGCATATTCACAGAATCGCAAAAACATCACTCCTATCTAATTTTAGAACATTTTCATCATCCTGAAAACAAACCCCATACCTATTAGCAGTCAATTCCCACTTCTCCTTCCCCGAGCCTCTGGCAACCATTAATCTATTTCTGTCTTTATGTATTTGCTTATTTCTGGACATTTCATATAAATGTAATCATATAATGCATTGCCTTTTGTGACTGGTTCTTTTCATTTGGCATAATGTTATTAAGGTACATCTATATTGTAGCACGTATCAGTATTTTATTCCTTTTTTTTATTGCCAAATGGCATTTTATTCTAGAGATATACCACATTTTATTTATTCATTTATCAGCTGATGAACATTTAGGTTGTTTTAACTTTTTGGCTATTATGAATAATGCAGCCCAAACATTCATGATACATTTTTGTGTGGACATATGTTTTCTATTCTCTTGGGCATATATCTATGAGTGGAATTGCTAGGTGATGTGCTAACTCTGTGTTTGATATTTTAAGCAATTTCTAAAGTGTTTTCCAAAGTGGCTGCAGCATTTTACGATCTCACCAGCAATGTATGAGGGTTCCAATTTCTCCACATCCTCAGCGACACTTGTTATTGCCCATCTTTTGATTACTACCATATCCATGGGTATGAAATAGTAGCTCAGTGTGGCTTTGATATGCATTTCCCTAATGACTAATGATGTTGAGCATCCTTTCAATTGTTTATCAGCCGTTTGTATATATTCTTTGGAGAAATATCTATCGAAATCCTTTACCCATTTTTAAATTGGGTTGCCATTTTTATTGCTGAGTTGTAAGTGTTCTTTTATATTCTGGATACACGTCCAAGTGATTTTTAAAAAATAAATCAGTTCTTGTCATTCCCCTGCTTAATACCCTCTAATGTTTCCCCAATATGTTTAGAATAAAATCCAAAATTCTCACTCTGGCTTACAAGACCCTATATGATTGGCCATTGACCATTTCTCCAACATCATGTGTACCACTTTCCTGCTCAGGCACTGCATTCTAGTTGGAGCAGCCTGCTTACTGTCCTTGAAACATATCTCAGCACCAAAGTATTAGCTGTCCTTTCTGCCTGCTTGAAATTCTTGTTACTTGGAAGACTTTTTCTCATCATTCAGGTCTCAATTCAAATATCAACTTTTCAGACAAATTTCCTGAAAAGAAATTCTATCTAAAGAAGTTCTCCTTCCACAAACAAAAAAAAAAAACTTTGGGGGATGATAGGTATGTTCATTATTTTGATTGTGGTAATGGTTTCGTGGATGTATATATATGTCAAAACTGTTCAAACTGCACACTTTAAACGTGTGCCATTTATTTGATGTCACATATATTGCAATAAAGTTATTAAACAAAAAACTTCTTTTACAACCACACCTTTACTCTCCCTATCCTAGCATACTTTATTTCTTTGGGAGACATTATCTTATTTCTATGTATAAAAATTATTTATCTGAAATTACCTTATTTCTTATTTAAATGTTTACTATCTGCTTCACTCCACTAGAATGAAAATGAAAGTGCCATGAGGGCAGGACCATTGTTTATCTTTGTCACTGCTATATCCTCAGCTTGGCTTACAATTAGGTGTTCAATAAATATTTGGGTAATTGAATAAATAAATTCAATGGAGGTTTAGAAAAAGACCCTCAGACAATAGGATGTGGGATTTTCCATTCCCTCAGATTCACTAGTACTTTTTGGACTTGAGAGGATGAGATTATCATTATTTTCTTTACTAAAAGCAGCTATCTCAAAATCTCCTCCATCATCACCATCATCAGAAGAATCATTTATTGTTCATTTAGTCTATGGCACTATTCTAGTACTTTATATATACTCTCCCATTGGTAGTGGTTAGTTTTATAATAATAATATTATAATAATGATAATTAGCATATTATAATAATCATATAGTATAATATATTAATTTTTTTTTGCACTTGCTATTTGCCAGATGTAAGCATTTTACCCAAGTAATCTCATTTATTCCTCACAATAACTTTATGAAGTAGGTATTCTTTTACAGATGTGGAATTTGAGGATTAGAGGGGTGAATTAACTTCCCAAAGCCACATAGCTGATAAAAGGCAGAGATGGAACTTAAACCTACATTTGTATTACTTCAAAGTCCATACTTTTTCCTTTCTGCTACAGTGTTTTGCAAGAATTTTTAAAACATAATGTTACTCCACTTCTTATACAAAGCCCCTATGGCAAGAGGAAGATGTGTGTCTTGATAATGATGCCACTCAAACTTTTAAATGGGTTAGGGACAAAAGTAAGAGAGATGAAAAGCTAGCTGCCTGAAAATAAACCAGGATATTTAGAGCAAGGAATTTTTACTTTATCCCAAATTCCATGTGTGACTTCATTTGACACTTTTCTTACTATTTCTTACACTATATTACTTTCTGGTAATCAGAGGTCTACTCTCTGGTAGACCTTAGTTTTTACCTAAGCTGCTAGCCCCTGCTTCTCCCCTGCCTACTGGTAAAGTTTACTGGTGAAGATATGCTGACCATGACAGACCTGGGTAATCTCCTTTATCATCTGGGTCCTAGGTTCAAGAGCCTGTAGATGGGCCTTTACCTTTGGTGCCAGGAGGCTGCAGGTTGTCTCCAGTCAAGGAACACCAGCCCACAGGGAAGATGTCCCGGGAGTCGAAGCGGCACCAGTAGTCAAAGGCCCCTCGCCACCCATCAAAAGTGACAAGCACCTCTGAGCCCCGAACCTCCCCAATAGTGGCAGGGCAAATGAAATGAGGGTTCTTCCTGTCCACAGCTTCTAGCTTCATTCCCATTTTGAAGAAGTTGTGGGAAGGCGATGGTGGCTCCTAGATGAGAAACAGAAATATACAGACCTAGACACAAAGAGAGGCTATGTATGCTAGTAGATTGCTATCTCATCTGGATGATTATAAAGTGACTGCTATATAAGATTTATTTAATAAACGGAGATTTAATCTTTCTTTTGAATTAATTTCAAAGCATACCAAAGTTATTATGTTATTAATTCTAACATTTTGACATCTTTGTTTCAGATTTTTTTAAATAAATAAAAGGTTACAGATAAAGCTGAATTTCCCTTTGTGCCCTTCCCCTATTCCATTCCTCTTCCACCTATCACAGAAGTAATAATCACCCATGCATGTTTTTATACTTTACTATATATGTACACATCCATTTGCCTGCTTTTAAATTTTATATAAATGGTGTTATACTACACATATCATTCTACAACTTGCATTTTTAGGTTCAATATTATGCTTTTGAAAATTATCCATGTTGATGAATTTAATTCCACTTCATTTTAACTCCTAATAGTATTCCACTATATGTATATATTACAATGTATTCATTCTCTTTTAATGGATATGTACAGTTGTTTCCAATTGTTTACTATTTAAAAAGAGTTTTAATGACCACTCTTACAATTCTTTTGTACACATACAGGAGGGTTTCTTTAGGATATATATCTAAGAGTAGAACTTTTGGATTATAGAGTAGATATATACATTTTCTCCTTTATGAAATTTGTTAAATTGCCCTCCAAAGGGGTTCTAACACTGTATACTCTTACCAGAACTATGGAAAGTTCTTGGGTGCTGATTTGTTGCATAGATCAAGTTTCAAAAAATTTGTTGTACACTCTGTTCTGTTCTGTTCCTTTAATTTTACTGTTTGATCCTGTATTAACAACACAGTCTTATTAAATGGATATCTGGTAAGAAAAATCCAGTTTATCATTCTTCAATATTGTTTTGGCTATTCGTTCTCCTTTACTTTTCATATGAATTTTAATCAGCTTTTCAAGTTCCACAGAAAAACTCTATTAGGATTTTGATTGGAATTGCAATGAATTTATAGATTAATATGGGAGGAAATAACCTTTGTTATGTATGATATTGAGCCTTCTTACCCATAAATATGATAGTCTTTTCCATTTGTTAATATTTCTTTAATGTAGATTTCTTCTTTAACACATTGACTGCCACACTAGAAAAAAAATTTTTCCTTGAGGCCACAGTGTTTTATTATGAAAATAGAATAAAAATTTCAAAAACAAAATGATCTTTTCTAATTTAATGAAAATTTTTTTTTTATTGTTTTCTGTTCATGAGTTATATGCAACTTGAAAAATAGTTCTTGGGGCTCCAAGGTGAAGAGACATGTGAGTTACATATGCTTCACAATGCCCCACGCCTAAAACTAGTGTGAGTTAAATACAACTCACATGGGAGTTAATGTGTTAATATGGAATTTTAAATTTCCACTATAAATACGCTTTCTTGTTAACATTTTTCCTAGGCAAATTATAATACTATTGCCATCATAAACGGCATTTAAAAATTTTTATTTTCAAACTATTTGTTGTTGTTAAATAGGAATGAAGCGATCTTTAAAAACTGATCAAGAGATTTGATTCTGATGCTTATACTGACTGATATACCAATTTTTATCTGCTTGATTTATTAGAAAATATATATTAAAACATCCCCTAGATCCATGGATTTTCTAATTTTGCCATGTAATTTTGACCAGTTTTGCCTTAAATACTTTCAGATTGTTTTTTAGACACATGTACATTTATTACTGTTTTATCTTCTTGGTGAACTGTATATTTTTTAATCATTAGATAGTGACTTCAGTACTGTTTAGCATCAAAGTCTCCTTTGTCTGATTTCAATACAGTTTTTACCAGCTTTATTTTGGTAAGTTTTCCCAAAATATTTTTTACATTCTTTTACTTTCAACGTTTTTATGTCATTATGTTTAAGCAGTATTTCTTGTAAACAGCATATACCTAGATTTAAAAAAATATCTGACTCATGCATTACTAAAGTGGCAAGTTTAAGCTAATTTCATGTGATAACTGATGTATTTGAATTTATTACAACTATCTCATTGTCTACATTTCTATTTAACTTGATTTTTCAAGGTCTTTTTTTCTCCTTTTCAATCAACTGAGTCTTCTTGCCTTCCCCCCTCCTCCATTTTAGCAGTTAAATATTCTATTTATAGCCTTTTGGTGAATCCCCTACGGTTTTAACTGAATAGCTGACATAACAAAGTCTAAAACCCATATTTATTTCTAGTTCCAAACAACAGAACTACCCCTGAGTTACATAGGTATTAGATAATTTAGTTCTACATTGTCATACCGCCAATTAATCACTTTTGTTATTATCTTGGTTTATACAGTAATCGGCAATGCTTGATTAGCTTTATCCAAGTGTTAACCAATCTCTTTCCTCACCATTACTTCTTGTATCTCATTCTTATTTTCTGATTCAATTACCTTCTTTCTGAAATATATTCTTCAGTTTTTTCAGTGGATATGTTAGTATCCACTTGTATTGGTTTGTTTGATTTTTACCTTCATTCCAAGATAACAGTATAACTAGATACGGAATTATAGGCAGATAATTCTTTTCTCTAAGTACTTTGAAAATATTAATCCATTATTATGGCTTGTCTTGCTGCTGTCAAGAAATGTGCTGTCAACCTAACTGTGATCTCTTTAAGAGTATTCTGTTTGATTATATGTTCAGATATTTTCTTTTGAGTTTCCTATAGTTATACCATGATGTTTTAAGGTATATATTTGTTTTTATTACATACTCTGGAAAATTCTTAATTATCTTTTCAAATATTGTCTATTTTCTATTCTTTCTAATTAATCTTTCTGGATTTCATGCTCAGTATATACTGGACTTTTTAATATAATTTTCCTTGTTTCTTCCTTTTAATATATTCCCTCTCTTTATCTCTCTGTGCTGCAATCTGGGGAAATTTCTTACACATCTCTCAGTTAATTCTTCTTTATGTCTAAACTACATGTACATTTACCTATTAATTTTTAATTTCAATGGTTTGAAATCTCCAGAAATTTCATTTCTAGATGTTCAATTTAGTCTTTTCAAATCTGCCTTTTTAAAAACAGCATTTTGTACTTTTTTATTTTTTATTCCTTCTTTTAATTCCCTAGTCATTTTTAAATATGTAATTTATAATCCCTATCTGATATTTTAATTATCTGAAAGTCCTTAAGGTTATGTTACTGTTTGTTGTGTCTACTCCCCATCATGTCAGATTTGTTTTGAAAGTGTTTTGCAATTCTAGATTAAGTATGCATCTTCAGTGGTACTTCACTTTTGGGACTGCTTTGACATCAAACCTTCTGAAGAGATTTTGTGTTTGCTTCTTCCAGGCAATGAGAAGTATCTCCATACAATTTTGGAGTTCCTAGACAACACAGGAACCATAACTGAACTACAAGGAAGAAGGCAATATTTTATCAGAGGAGATGACTCCATTTCCATCCCTGCCCAGAGCCCAGCAGAGACTCTTCCTCATCAGTGTAATAATCTTTCACTAAAGGGTGAACATTTGAGGGATCTGATCTGGTTTTTATACAGCAGTCTCAGGTCCATTTCCCTGCCTTGCATGGGTCTCCCAAGGCTTCATCTGTGTCTTACTGTGGCTGTAAGATTCTTGGAAAGTAGGACTGGCAAAACCACATACGGCAGCTGCAGGTTCAGCACATACATTTAACACTTTTGATTTTCCTTCTACATTTTTGGCTTCTGGAGATTTTTCTTATTTTCTGGTAAGTAAGCTCAGCAAAGCATTGAAAAGAGTATTTGTTGGGTTTTTCCCCCTTGGTATTTTGTAGTAAAAATGTTTTAAGTTGTCTAGTATACTATATTTTGAGAACCGGTATGCTCTCAGGGTTTAGACTTAACTAGCAGCATAGGCAAACCTAATTCAGTTCCCCTTTGCAAGAACTCTCCTGTATCAGAGAATTCAACTCATAGCAGACTGACTGCCTCACACTCTGAGAAACAAGAGAACAAACGCAGGTTTTGGATCCCTGTTCTGCCACTTACTAGCCATGTGATCTTGAGCAAGTTCCTTATTCAAAAGTATGTTTTCTTAACTATTAAACAGAAATACTAATTCTTAGTTCATAAAGTTAGCTGTGGGTATTATATGAGATGGTATATATAAAGTTTCAAATGTACTGTAGGTACTCAAAAAATAGTCTCCTTCCTTTCTCTCTGTTTAGAACATACACTCTACAGAACTCTCAGCTCTATAGTAAGAATAGCTTCTTTAGATTCGTGTTATATTTTATATATTCTACTAATACCACATTTTAACTTTTTAACCCTGTGAGGTAGAGTCCCACTTTAAAGATGAGGTCAAAAGGACACATATTATTGGCAGCTAGGACCAAAAAACCAGGAGTCCTACCTCATAGCCTAATGCATTCCTCTGGGGATAATTGCTGCTTCATATGAGGTACTAAAAAATCCAACTGAACTACTTTCTGAGAAGGCATCCTTAGGCCATAAATATAATGCAGACATCAAAGGCTCAGTAATTAGAGGAATTTAAAGTATTTGACCTCAAGTAGCTTGGAGTTAGTGATATCTGAGGGATAGCATACCTTGTGGAAAATCCTGATGGGAGCCATCTCTGCTCCATTTAGCGTCTTCAAAAGGAACATGGGCCAAGAGGAGGCATTCAGCCGAAATCCTGTAGCAAATATAATGGGCAACAGATTAAAAATATATTTCTAAAGGGAATGGTGATTCAAGTTCTGCCTCTGGAATCTAGGTACTCCCATGCTGTGATAGTCACAGAATCACAGACTGTGAGGAAAGGACTTAAAGTGTTAAATAGAAGAAATGCCTCATTAGACAGATGAGGAAAATGAGGCACATAAGGGGGAATGCAACTTGTCCAAGGCAATGCTGCAAACTCAATAGTGGGATAAAGTTTCCAAATCAAGTTTCCTGACTCTAGGATAAGAATGTAACCAATTATATTAATGCATCATAATACCTAGAAAACTTTCCTCAAAAAATCCAAAAAAGATGTGAGATAGGATTAACTATTTCTTAGAAATGATATCCTGTGGTCCCCAATCTTTTTGGCACCAGGGACTCAAGGACTGGTTTCATTAAAGACGATTTTTCCACAGATTCGGTGTGGGGGAGGTGGAGCTCAGGCAGTGAGGTGCCCACTGCTCACCTCCAGCTGTGTGGCACCTCCCCCTTCTGCATTTCCTAAATTTCATGGAAGACAATTTTTCCAGGAGCTCGGGGTGTGGGCGGCGGAGCTCTGCGGCCTGGTCTTTAACATGTTGTGGACCGGTACCAACATTCCCAGGTCAAGAGATTTCTTGGGATAGCTTACCCACGTCAACAATGGTGACAGCAATGTGGACATACCTGTCACATAATCTAAAACTTCCACCACTTACTTTGTGCTTGTCTAGCTTTTTTTCCCTTTTGGGAAAAAAAAACACCCCAACTCCATGTGATTTGGAGTCAATCACATGGCCCTACCTCCCTGGTGATGGGGTTAAAAATAACACCATTTAAGAGCACCAGATTTCCACAGACCAAGGGTCTGTATGTGGGTGTGTATGCATGTGTGTATGTCCCAAGTTGGGCCAATTGTTTTCTGATGTGACACTGATGTTGGAGGAGAAAATCTTTCTTCCTCTGAGAACATGGCTGTAAGGATATTTGTAGATTGGGCACTTCCACCTGGGAGCATAGCTGAGAATAAAGCCAAGGTAGAGCAAGGAAGGGATGGAGACGTGATAGGGTTTAAAACACTGTATTCAGACACATTCAACACCAGATAAATGCTTATACTTCATGGTTATATGAGTCAATAATTCATGCCTCCTCCTTTTCCCTCTCCCTAACCTGGTTTGAGCTGGGTTTTTGACTGCTACTCGTCCTTTGACTATGGCTGAGAAAAAAAAATTAACTCTCTCCAGAAATTCAGGCCTAGTGTGTACGTGGGAAAACAATTCTCCTCAAGTCAGGGAAGGGGTAAAGCAAAACAAACCCAGGGCAGCTTTGACATGAATGGTTTGGTACATCTATGAAGAAGGTAAATCAAGGCATAACTGTTCTACAGAAGTAGTCTCTATACCTTGGTAAAAGAAAGGAATAGGGAGCCATGACTGTACAAGTAGAAAATTCAGGTTTCATGTCTTTAGTTCCCAGTGACTAGAGTACCCAGTCATGTGATTCCCAATTCCATTTTTGAGGAAGGGATTACTGAGGGTCTTCTATCTCATCTGGAACTTAAGGACAAAATATCTTCTCAGCTCTGGGTATCCTTATAGCATAGTATTAGTATCATAACAGCTAATATATATTGGATGCTTTTCTTAATATTTGAAATAATACCATGAAGTAGGCACTATTATTATCCCTAGTTTATAGTGATGAAATGGAAACTCAGAGAAGTAGGTTGTCCAGGGTCATACCAATAAGTGGTAGAGACAGATTTCAATATATTGTGATTGTATGCCAGACCTCATGGTTCTTTACTGTTTCATTATCTTCTAGCAAGCTTCTTTAAGAGTAGAGGGGCAAAACAGAAATGTTAAGAACCCAAGGAATTGCTAAGATATTTTATTTCCCAACCCCTAAGGTGATGTGGGACTCTTCCCCCTCCAAATTCGGGTGTATCCATAATTTGTCTCAATATTCTTGGGGAGTCATAGATAGCAAAGAACTTTAACATTGAAAGGGACCTCAAAGGCCATCTAGTCCAAAGATTTTATATTGCAGATGACAAAACTGAAGTCTAGAGAGGCTAAGAAATTTGCTCGTAGTCACACAAGCTAATCTTGCAGAGTCAGGCTGGAACCCCAGAAATTCTTATCCAGTTCTCTTTCACTACACTATACTGCCTCCCAAAGTTAACGTTTATTATGTGCATATTATGTGCTAGGCTCCATGTGCTAAGTACTTTAAGTGGATTATCTCATTCAATCACTACCTCAAGTCTAGTCACTATCTACAAATTAGATACTAGAAAAGTAGCGCTGTTTCTAGAGCCAGACAGCTTAGGTCAAATCCAGCTCTGCCACTTAACAGGTGTGTAACTTTTGGCAAATTATAAAACCTCTCTCTAGCTTCAGCTTCCTCAAAATAAAGTGGGGTAAGAATAGAAACTACCTCAATGGGTTGTTCTAAGGATTAAATAGGTTAATACACAAAAAACGATTTAAAACACTCCTTAGCATATAGTAAGTATTAATAAATGTTGGCTATTATTTTTATAATTATAGATGAAAAGACTGAGGTTTATAGAAATCAAGTAAAATATTCAAAGTTAGTAAGCCAGTAAGTAGTTGAACCAGGACATGAACCCAACTACTCTGTGTCCAAGCCTTCATTACTAATCATCATATTAGTATTTTCAGATACTTCATCACTGAGTCCTATCATACCAGCTCTTGGTAAGAACAGTTGGGGTCATAAACTTGTGAAAGAGGGATGAGAAGAACAAAAATAATAATTTGAGGCTCTCCTCAAATTAAGCAATGACTTGGGGTGCTTTCAAGGAAAGAGACAGGTGGATAAAAAATCCCAACCTCTGAATGTACAGCACCTCAGTGCTCAGCCACTGGTCTTCCCTCTTCTCGGTGCCTACTCTCTTCCTGTCAAATGATGACTGCCGATCTATAGCTCTGGCCCAAACCTCTGCCCTGAGTTTCATGCTCATATATCCAACTGCCTTAGTCTATAACTCTACTTGGATGTCTAAAAGATCTCACAATGAGTAAGTGTAAAATAGAACTCTTGATTTTACTACTCCTTCCAAACCTCTTATTTCCTCCAGTCATCCCGTCTCAGTTAATGGTACCACCAATTAAACCTAGGTGTGCTTGGACCAAAAAGCGTAGAAGTCATCCTTGATTCCTCCCTTCCCATCACCCCCTCAATCCAATTAATCGGCAAGTCTTGATGGCTTATTCAAACAATATATCCTAAATTGAACCATTTTCCACCATCTCCACTGCTATATGACCCTAATCTAAGCCACAGCAAAAGCTTCCCTAGACTACTGCAGCAGCATTCCAGCTGGACTCCCTACTTCTACTTTTACCTCTCTACTGTGTGGTCTCCATGTAGCAGCCAGACTAATATGTTTATGTTTTTTAAAATATAAATAAGATCATATCACTCTTACGCTTAAATCTCACAACACAAATCTAAACTCTTCACTCATGTTTACAAAGCTTAAATGATCTGGAACTTGCTTACTCCTCATTACTCATATTACCCCTTTGCCCCTCGACTCCCTGGTATTTCCATTCCTCAAACATACCAAGCTGTTTCCCTCTGCCTCAAACACCCTTTCTTCAAATCTTTACAGTTAGTTCTTCACCTCCCCAGACAATCATTCCTAAACTACTCTACCTTAAATAGCCTCCTAAGTCTATGCTTCCTTCTTATTTATTCCTAGCCCTTATCACTGTCTTTTTTTATTTTAATGTGTCTGTCTTCTCTGACTGGAATATAAGATCCATGACAGTTTTGTTGAATTAAGGAAAAACTACCACTCATTAAATGAGCATCAGGAATTGATGGATGCTTTATCACGTTACTCCATTTAATCCTTACAAAAAACATGTGTGGCAGAGTTTATTAATGATCTTGAAGGTAAGGCAACTAAAACTAAAGCTTCAAACTCAAGGTAAAGCAATTTACCAGTGGCCACACAACTAAGGTAGTGAGTGGCTAACCTAATAATACAAGTCATATCTCCTTTAATTCCAAACACAGGCTGCAAGTGCTCTGTGTTTACCTAGGATTTATTTTTAAAATACTCATAAGGAACCAGTCCTAAGGAATTTCCAGGTGCTCCCAAGACTGTGGGACCACTGAATAAGCTAGGGTCCAGCTATTTAAGGTAGCAGTTACAACCTGATGAAGTTCTGGATTTAAGTGAAGAGCAGCAGGTCTATAAGCTAATCACAGTTCACGCCATCTGGTGGCAGCAAACAGAACAGCACTGACACCAGGAACCCACATGTTGTGGGCCCCAAGCCCCAACTGGCCGTTGCCCTACATAACATAATAATTCCAAGCTTTGTGGAGATATCAGACTCTATTGGTGTCAATATGATTCCAATATAATACTCCAACTCATTCTCTGTTCCCAGAATAGCTTTAGATATGAATATATGCCACTGACTCACTGTATAGCCTTGGACAACTCACTTCCCTTTCTCTGTTTCTATATATCAGATGAGGACATTGAAATAAAGTAGTGTTTCCAAACTTCAGTTTGGTGGACTATTTAAATTTCACACCGAGAGTGAGAGAAATGCGAAGCAGAACTGGAAGAGACGCTCTTCCCTGAGGAAGAGAATACCCAGCCTGACGGTATTTGGAAAGAACTGTTAGGATTCCTCCTAGTTCTGACATGACTCTAACACCTTCCCTGCTAGACCCTCATATATACATACAAATACAAGTTAATTCAGATTAATTTAATTGGGGGTGGGGGTTTTGAGTAATCTTGAAGATAGGTAAAGGTATAGATGGTTCTGGCATTAACCAGTGCCAGAAGCCTTGCTGCAGTGAAGAGAGTTCAGTAAACATTTTAAAAAATATCTTCAAGGCTGGGCGCGGTGGCTCACGTCTGTAATCCTAGCACTCTGGGAGGCCGAGGCGGGCGGATTGTTTGAGCTCAGGAGCTCGAGACCAGCCTGAGCAAGAGCGAGACCCCATCTCTACTAAAAAAAAAAAAAAATAGAAAGAAATTATTTGTACAACTAAAAATATATATAGAAAAAATTAGCCGGGCATGGTGGCACATGCCTGTAGTCCCAGCTACTCGGGAGGCTGAGGCAGGAGGATCGCTTGAGCCCAGGAGTTTGAGGTTGCTGTGAGCTAG
>CAUYSK010123427.1:0-12939 GCA_963575035.1 Avahi laniger
TGCCGTGGCGTCATCCTAGCCCACAGCAACCTCAAACTCCTGGGCTCAAGCGATCCTTCTGCCTCAGCCTCCCGAGTAGCTGGGACTACAGGCATGCGCCACCATGCCCGGCTAATTTTTTCTATATATTTTTAGTTGTCCGATTGATTTCTTTCTAATTTTAGTAGAGACGGGGTCTCGCTCTTGCTCAGGCTGGTCTCAAACTCCTAAACTCAAACAATCCGCCCGCCTCGGCCACCCAGAGAGCTAGGATTACAGGTGTGAGCCAGCGCGCTCGGCCTAAGTTAAACTATTTTCATCAGAGTAGCTTGTTATATTGGTTTGCTTGGGCTAGCATAACAAAATACTACATACAGATTGGGTGGCTTGAATAACAAAAATTAATTTTTTCTCAATTCTGGGGACTACAAGGCCAAGATCAAAGTGTCGACAGATTTGTCTTCTCCTGAGGTCTCTCTCCTTGCCTTACCAGTGGCTGCCTTCTTGCTGTGTTCTCAAATGGCCTTTTTCTCTGTGTATTTGTGCATCCCTGGTGTCTCCTCCTCTTCTTGTAAGGATACCCAGCATTTTAGATTAGGGCCTGACCCTAATGACCTCATTTAACCTTAATTACTATTGGAGGTTAGAACTTCAACAAATGAATTTTGGGGAACGCAATTCAGTCCACAAAACTTAAGCACTTCTTTAAAATATCATGAAGCTCAAAGATCCTTGAAGGAGGGTCCTTTATGAAGTGCTGAAACACGGATATTGACAACATAGAGCAGCTATACGTGATTAGGGGGTTTTGTTCTGTCATGATTTGTGTGGAGGAAAAGGTCGGTTTTACAGTAATTGAAATTTCTATCAGGCTTTCTCTTAATGCTACTGTATCTTGTCAATTTCAGAACTAATATAAAACAGATATTCCCTGCTGTTATGAAGAAATTAAGTATGTGCATGACTGCTGCAGAACTTGTCATGCATATTTTTACTATATTACATAAAGTATATTACAAAATGGGTAATAATTGTATGTAAAATATGCATTAATGCATATTTTAGATAAAACATCTTCCAAGGGATTCATAACTACCATTTCACTGATATTTTCTTGTCATTCTTATAATAAATAATTGGGTGTTAAATGAAAATTATGCAATAATTATGTAGATGGTAGAGGTTTCTCAGCAATAGTTATATGAGAACAGCAAGAAAAAATGATTGGGTTAAGTTTATTAGCAGTAGATTATAAATATATGCTATTGACAAGACTGTACCGTAAAATCTATCTGGATGCATGTAGGTAATCAGTACCATTCTCTGCCACCTTACATCTAAATGTTATAACCCTGAATCCAATATCTCTAAACAATATTTTGAAACAGTTGCGTAGTCAACCTAATACGAAAAATATGAATATACTGTAATAATTACATAAAAACAAAGCTTACAGTAGAGTAGTCTGAGATATAAGAAATGTTTTTATAATGACCATTTCAACAACTTTTTTTTTTTTTGAGACAGGGTCTTCTTCTGTCTCCTGGGCTAAAGTGCAGTAGCGTCATCATAGCTCACTGCAACTTCAAACTCCTGGGCTCAAGTGATCCTCCTACCTCAGCCTCCCGGGTAGCTGGGACTACAGGCACCCACCACCACGCCTGGCTAGTTTTTCTATTTTTATGGAGATGAGGTCTCGCTCTTCCTCAGGCTCATTTCAAACTCCTTATCTCAAGCAATCCCTACCCCTCTGTGGCCTTCCAAAATTCTAGGATTACAAACCTGAGCCACTGAGCCCAGCCTTAACTTTTTATTAAATAGCAAGTATATAACAAGAACTCCTCTAGGGGTAATTATTTCATGGGAAAAATTATTTTCAGTTTGAATGTAATAAAAACTAATATGTATATACAATGAAAGAGGAAAAGTAAAGCTCTTTGGTCTTGAGACCAGCCTCATATAATAGATAGGATTCTATTTTTAGAATTTGACCTATGGAAAAGTGAAGAATCATTACTCAACAGGTATTCTAAAAATCCACTTCTGTGTATTAGTCCAATTTTTATTCATTAAGTTGTCTTCTCCAAAACAAAATTTCTATTTAAATGCTATAAAGATTTTCATTCATGGAAAGGACATGGAGAAAACAGAATTTGTGTGCAATTATTCCTGGGTGATAATTTTCAGATGTGTTACATTTATACTATATCTGAAATTGAGGCTGTTTGTCCTCAGCTTTTTTTTAAGTCAACATTATCAAAGAATAATTTATGTATAATATAATATATTTGGTGTAAAATTCTACATACTTTGATAATTGCATATGGTTATGTAATAATGACTATTATAAACATAGAGGGCAGCTGATTCCTATCACATCAAAAAGCTATTTCATGCTGAGATGTAGCTTTGCAGAAAATAAATAAACAAATAAATAAAATTACTTCATACCCAATTCCCTCTCCTTCATAGTCATTTGCCTATAACTAATGGTTTTACTTTTGTCACTATATATTTGACTTTTCCAGAATGTCAATTGAATGAGATAATATATTATGTATCCTTTTTTTGTTTGGTTTTATAATTTTGTTGTTTATATCAGTAGTGTGATCCCTTTTATTATTGAATAGCATTTCATTACATCAATGTGTCACAGATTGATTATGCATTTATCAGTTTGGGGACATTTGGGTTGATTCCAGTTCTTGGTATTTATGAATAGTACAATTATAGATATTCACATATAAGTTTTTGTGGACAGCTTTCATTTCTCTTTCTTGTGTGGACATATTTTTATTTTCTAATTATGAACCATATCATTATGACAGCAATTATATCCAAATTGATCTATAGTGTTGTGATGGTTAATTTTAGATACCAACTTGACTAGATTAAGGGATACCCAGGTAGCTGATAAAGCATTATTTATGGGTTTGTCTATAAGGGTGTTTCCTGAGGAGACTGGCATTTGAATCAGTGGACTGAGTGGAGAAGATCTGCGCTCACCCAGTGTGGGCAGGCACCATTCAAATTGGCTGAGGTCCTGGTTGAACAAAAAGGCAGAGAAAAGGCAATTTCTCCCTCTCTTCTGGAGCTGGGACACCATTTTCCTGTCCTTGGACATTGGAATTTCAGGTTCTCCCACTTTGGGGCTCCAAGACTTGCATCATCAGCTCCCTGCCCCCATTGTTCTCAGGGCTTCAGCCTCTTGAGTAAGAGTTACACCATCAGCATCCCGATTCTGAGCCCTTAGGGCTTGGACTGAGTCAAGATACTGGCTTCCCTGTTCCTCCAGCTTTCAGACAGTCCATCATGATGTGACTTCTCAGCTTCCATAATCACGTGAGCCAATTCCCCTAATAAATTTCCTCTCATATATCTACATGTACCTATATATACTGATATATAGGTACATATGTATATACATATTATTTTATTGGTTCTGTTTCTCTGGAGACCCATTACTAAAACGAATGACAATAAAATCCTTATAAAATATCCAGCAGACATTTTTGCAGAAATTGAAAATCTGATTTTAAAATGTACATGAAAAGGCAAAACATTGTAACAGTTTTGAGGGAGAAGACCAAAATTTGTATAGACATGCATGTGTTAATATATACATAGACACATGTGCATGTGTGTGTGTTATTATGTTTAAAGTGAGTGCACACATATTACTGAAAAACTTTTATGTTTAGTTATCTCATTTCTATTTTCTGGACAACCTGTCAATGAAAGCAAAGTCAAATTTTTAATGAGATCTATAACACTGTGGAATTTATAATCAAAGAATATTAAAAAATAATGAAAATATAAGTGTAATTTTAATCAAATTCTTTGGATTATTTACAATAGATATTCTGTGAAAAAATAATTGCTTTTCCCAATGTAATCAGAAATTACTAAATTTTCAACTAAACATGATTGGGTTTGTGGAGAATTAGCATACTTTGTGAATCATGAATTGACGTAAAATGTTAGATATGATCATCACAATGAGATATATTGATATTAATAACTTCATTAAACTATGATTAATGTCAACCCTTATCACTAATAATTACACATGAAAAGAAAGTATTGTTAATTTGCTGAACAGTTGATAGTATGGATAATTGCAGTTAATGAAAGCAGGTCGTAAATTAAATCTAGATTAAAATGATAGAATATTTAGTGTTTTATAATAAGATGATCATGTTTCCAACAAGTAAGTATACTCAATTTTGAAATTCAGATTGGTACAATTAGGAAATTCTTTTCCCTATCTGTGTATCTCAACTAAATAAGTATCTCTAAAAGGATCGTGTCAAATTAATCTTAATGCAGGGTATTGGAACCTTAACCTACCTGATCACTAAATATTAATGGTATTTATATTTTAAGAGGCTCCCTAATGTCTTTACAAAGTATTTCCCCAAATTATGAGCCAATAAGTTATTATAGACTATTTGAGGATTAATTAGCACACCTATTTCTGAACATAAAGTAAGCTTACAGAGTCCCATTATAAATAATTAGTGACCATTACTGAAGCAAATTCTGTTAATATTTGAGGTATTTATTTTTATCTAATATGCTTCTTTGGTTTAGTGACAGTATAAATAAACATTAGATTGGAAACAATTATTAATTACATTGTTGAAGAAGATACACCATCAGTACACTAAGAACTGCTTGTTTCCCTTCATTCATTCTACAGTTTAAGGTTTTACGTTAATATTTTTTCCCTCTGATATTTTCCAACATAAACATATTTTGCACACTCCAGACAGCGTTATAAGCTGCCAGCTTCTATGAATTTTCTTACTCCCAGCCTTCCTGTTTAAGTCTAAGTTCCAGAGAATCCAAACATAGGCAATTGTTGGTTTTAATCTCGAGCAAAAAGATAGCCCTATACAAGAGACATGCAAATGTAAGACATGTAAGAGACAAAATATATTGACTTTTTGTACAAACTGCATTGACAAAGTCATTTCAAATTTGACTAGATGACAGTGGCTTGTAAAATGCACTCTTCAAAGAAGATCTTCTAGAGTAGTTACAAAAGAATAGAAAGAACATATGCAGTGAGTCCAATATTTAAACAATATTTAAATAAAAATGGCAACATCTCTGGGCTCTAAGACATGTATATGAACTTATACATATTGTAGGAATATATTTTCATTTTTATGCCTTTTACCCTCTCTTCCAATGAATCACGAATTATATTGTTTTGGGTCAGTTATGTCATGAAAAAAATAATTAATTCACTATTAAAAACTTCCACAAATTTAGTTTAAAAAACATTTCGCTGCTATGTCTTGAATGACAAGAAGAATGCTCAAATATATTTTTAAATGTAAATGTTCTATCCCATTTTTATATTTAGAATTTAGATTTATAAATCAATCCAAGTCCGGCCATATATATTTTTTAAAGCAAACCTGGCTATGTTAGCATTACTTCATATACACAATGATATTCAGGTATGAGTTTACAAAGGGCAATGAGTGAGAAAATATTTCAAATTCATATGAATATTTAAAGTAAAAAATCTATCTTTCATAAAATATTGAAGAATTCAATAAAAATACAATACCTGAATTACTACCTACTCATGTTATGCTCTTCAAGAAATAAATCTTTTTTAATTCCAATGAAGAGCACTCTGTTCAGCACGTACATGTGTGTATTTCATCAGAGCGAAATGACCTTCCAACACAGAACGTACTTGAAATAAAGTGAAAAGGGTCTGCCAACAACATTTTTAAAGTTAAATAAGTTTCTGGAATTGACTTTTAACAGGCCAATTTTTAGTGAGACTTGAGTCTTGTGAACTGGCAGGAATCTACAGGTTGGGGCGTGGGTGGGCCAGTCAATCTCCGACACTCTTGGCACTGCTAGCAGTATGTGCAATGTTGATAAAAATTATGGCTGCATCAAAGATGGGCCTCCCACGTAATACTCACCGCTAGGTGCAGCCTTTTCATGACCTCTGATAATTTGATTCTGCCACTGGGTTCTGGGGAAAGCTGCTGAGGTTAGCACCAGATCTGCAGAAATGGTCATCTATTTCTCATGTTCCAAACAAGATTTCAGCCTTGAGCTGACAGTTTAAAAGAATAATATTCTGTGGATTAAAAAAATGTTCAGCATTTTCCTGAATAGTAACCTGAAAACAGGCTTAGTCACACAAAATTACAAATTTGTAATATTATTCAACCTATCTCTTGCTTAGCTTATTAAAGTAACATCCTTAGGCAAACTATTATTGCCCACTCAAAATGAGATGAATAAATTCAATGACTAGAAATTCAATTTATCTTGTAATTACATCTCATAATTACAGCCATATATTGTAAGACTTTATTTGTACAATAAAGGTACATTTCATCCTGCAGCCCACATGTATTCAACACGGAGTAAGTCTTTACAGCATTTCTGTAGCTGTACTCTAAAGCCAAATAAAGTGTGTATTTACAAAGGAAAAAAACCCTTTATACTTGGTTGAGTTTTAACAGTGCATTAAATAGAAAAGGCAGCTTACCCTGAGAAATGTAGTAATCTCTGGGAAAGAGGAGGTTTTATAAAAAGTAATGCATTTTCAGTGAAGCAACTAATTATTGATGATACAACTGGGCACTTGTGTTTCCAACAGCCAATTTTATAGACTCTCTGTTGGGTAAAATTCAATTTTTAGATTTATAATGCAATTGAATTTTGCCAAAAGGAAAACAGTTAATGTTAGACACAGTTGGAAGCGACTTGGAGACCACAGAATGGAATCTCCTCTTTTAACCAGTGAGAAAAATCAATGTCCAGAAATGTCAAAAGAGTTTTCCAAGTTTATGCAATTTATTACTTTCAAAATAAGAGTGAAATTCCAAGCTCTCTATTTTCAATAGAAAATGATCTTTAATAAAACAAAATATTCCTGAAAAATGTGTTTTGATTTAAATGTCAAATATAAATAGAAAATACAGGTGTATTTCGAGTGAGGATTTCTTTGACAGAATCATCTAATGAGGTTATTCATTTCTATTATTCAATCACAAACTCGACTAGTTTAATGCAGATTAACAAGTCCAAATATTTTCACTCAGTGTTTCTATCCCATACAAGTCTTAAATAGCTGCTCAGGACAAATCTGTCAGCCTGTGTAGAATTATAAATGGCTATGCCTAACTGGGGTTTTCTTGTAAAACTTATGTCAACTACCTAAATATTTTCATTACTTCCTGAGGTGACAAAAGATTAGATATTTTTTGTGATCTGTGCAACTCCTAAATTTTAAAGATTAATATAAACATTTAAGGCAGTGTTACTTATCATCTATAGAAATTTACTATTCTTTTTATTATTTTAAAAGTTGGCCAGGCGTGGTGGCTCACGTCTGTAATCGTAGTACTTGGGGAGGCTAGGTGGGAGTATTGCTTGAGCTCAGGAGTTTGAGACCATCCTGAGCAAGAGTGAGACTCCATCTCTACTGAAAATAGAAAAATTAGCTGAGCGTCGTGGAGCATGCCTTTAGTCCCAGCTACTCAGGAGGCTGAGGCAGGAGGATCGCTTGAGCTCAAGAGTTTGAGGTTGCTGTGAGCTGTGATGACACCACGGTACTCTACCCAGTGCAACAGAGTAAGACTCTGTCTCAAGGCAAAAAACATAAAAGTGTACTAGCACCTGTTTTCTTGGAGGAAAAGGTAGTACAATCCCATTCCACATTTAAAGTCATAAACAATATCCACTTATCTTGTTTCCGTGGACAGAAGCACTGGTACCCGTCAGCATTCTCCTGGAGTCTGCCTTCACACCCCTGTGGGAACATTTGGCATTTCAACTTGTATCACACTCTTTATGCTAATTTCTCCCCAATTGGTTTTTAAACACTTTGAGAGCAGTTTCTGCATTTTATTCACTTGTATATATTCCCATCACCACCATGGTGTCATACTCAAAAGGAGCCTCTTTTGTTGAATTAAGGAACAAATGTTATTTAAAAGCCTGTGTAGCAAATTTCAAAGAAACAAAGATAAAAACCACCTGTCATCGATGCGCTTCTAGCATAGCATTGTCTTTGCTTAGAGCATTTAAGACACACTTGGTAAATCATAATATAAGTCTGGTTATAATTTTCAGAAAGTAATTTTATTGTTCATTCATTTATTAAGCCCTGACTTCTTATAAAGACGAAAATAAAAACAACCATAAAATAGCCAAAAGAAAAAAGGCCATAACTCATGATTCTGTTAAGGTAGTCTGCATACACTGAAGACAGAATTTAAATCAATATGTAGTCTCCTTAATTATCCATTCAGATAAAGTGTGAAAATTAAAGTAATATGGCTGATTAAAGATCCTTAATATTGAGGTATTTTTACATAATGTTTATAAGAGGGTACATTGATTAGATGTTTTTGAATGATAATTTAGGAATAGATTTCAAAACCTTAAACATCTTTGAACCATTTAATCTCCCCCTTCGATTCTTTGTAAACCAATGAAAACAATTGATTTGCAAAGATTTAAGTACTTTCCTTCAATCTTTTGTATTTTTAGTAAATAAATGAAAATAATAATTTACATATCCAGTATATGAATTTTTAAAAATTAGGGTAATCCACAAAATTCAAATATATTAAAGTGTATAACATAACTGTCTAGAAAATTGTTAATGAAATATAAAGATGTTCAAAATATAAAGTTGAAAAGAGTGAAAAAATTATATTGTTAAAAAACAGTAGTTAAAAGTAGTTAAAGTAGTGGTGAAGTTATAAAACAGTATGTCAAATATGGTCCTACAAAAATCAAATCCAGATGCATAGATAATAAAATGCTAAGAATGGGAAACTTTGGTTGGACAAATTATAGATGAATTTCATTTACACATCTGTAAAATAGGAATTCTGTATAATAATCATGTATTTTATTCTGCAAAATATTACCTTTAATCTGATCACATGTTGGTATAAATATAGTATCAAACTTTCATTTATTCCATCTTGATGTTTACTATAAACTTCCATGCTATTTGTAGTGAACAATATTATGGGATATTATTAATAATTCACAAAGTGTAATAAGTCAGTACAGACGACTGATAATGAAACATTACCTAGGAAGCTAAGGTTCCAAATTAAATGCCATGCATATTCTTCTATGCTTTATAAAAAAAGTCCCCTTCAAAATTTTTTTCAATATAATCCAACTGTTCACATCAATTAGCATGATTACATAATCAGAAAGGAATTTGTCTTCTGTCTAATCTGTATGCTAAGTGCAGTTGGGATAAAATTGAGAATTAGTAGTAATCCCATTATTAAGAGTCAATTCCAAGTAATTAGAATTATATACCTTCAGAGAACAGTTAAATGAATAAAAAATCTCATGAAATTGATTTTTCTAAAAGTTCAAAGGCTGGAGAGATCACTCTGGTCTAGCGTAATAGGGAAATGTATAATGGCTTTGTAGAAGAAATTTTACTTGATATTAGAGGAATAAGACTTGGTAGGCAATTTGTGGTGTTGTGTGTTAGAATGGATGGATTTCAGTAAAAGAAGTCCTAGAAGTAGAAATAAGACCAAGAAGGATTGAAGTAATTTTGTAAAATTAAAGTCTGCCAAATTTACTTTTACATTTTACATTTGCAGCGTGCCTCATTCACTTAGAACCGAAATAGCATGTAGACAATCACACTATGAATACACTAGTCAAGTGAAAACACAGGAGTTCAACAGAAAAATTAAAGAAATCTCTAGAACCTAGGAAGGAGAATGAAAACAGGCAGCCTGCATGGCTGGGAATGGACAGGAACTGGGAGGGAATCTCCACTACGGGAGAGGGTAAGTGCCTTTCTTCTGTTCACTTTCCTGCTGGGGAATCATACAACTCAGGCCGTGGGATACCGTGATCTACCCAATCCCTGACTTTAACTTAAGGAGTGACCAGACCGCCGTGAGAAGGAACTGCTCCAGGAATGTCCCACACTCTTGATACTGGCTCTTAACAATTTGCACGTGGTCCTGGGAACCAGCAGCAGCAGTCCAAGGCGTTAGGGAAATTCACTGAGGCTGCTGCTGGCAGAACTGGGGCTTAAGCAGGGGATGGGCTCCCGCAATCAGCTCGGAGAAGCAAGCACAGCATGGGCTCCAGCCGCCTGCACTGGAACTGGGCTCTCCCCTCAGAGACCCAAGCAGGAAGAAAGATGCTGTAGAAGCGTGGTCTTGAGCTGGGCAATGGCTCCTACAAACGGTGGCTGAGTTACGAATTGGACACAAACTGCTGGGACTGAGTGAACAAACGGAGGAGGGAGCCCAGCAGACACTGAGGCATGAGAGGGAAACAAATCCCACACTTGCCAACTAAAGCTGTGGCCACTGAGACCACTGCAACCCCCTCCATGGCTGGACCTTCGTACAGTAGTCAGTGACCCCAAGCATTTAGCCAGGGGCCTGAGGATGGCTCTCTTCCTCTAACCTCTACACCCTAACCCCTACCCCCTGTCAAGGCTAAAACATGAACTCACCATTGGGGTGCCTGAGTGCAATCTTGCTTGGTCTGGCTCTGCCCAGCTTGGCCCCACCCCCACCCCAGACAGAGTGCAGTATCCAGGCTCCTGGGTGTTCCACAACCCAATCCACCACCTTTGAACAACTGTGAAGAAAAATGGGAAATACGTTATATTATATTTTTTTACTATACTCTAGATATAAAATCAAAACACTAAGGTGCTCACATGGTAGTAATACTCACTGAGTGCCCATCGGGGTGGGGTGGAGTGATAAACCCACAATTAATGGAAGCGGAATGCACGGCATAGGGGGAGGGACATGCTTGCAGCCGTGGAGTGGGTGGGGCAAACGGCATTACATGTAACCAAAATGTTTGTACCCCCATAATATCCTGAATAAATAAATTAAAAAAAGAAAAAGAGAATAGCAAAAAAAAAAAAAAAAAAAAAAAAAAAGGAAAGAGAAGAAAAATACTAGAGGAAATCATGCAAGAATTACTTTACATATTCGGACAGGGAAAAATTTCTTTTTAAAAATAAACATTTTATTTTAGAGTAGTGTTATAGGTTGAATTACGTCCCCCAAAACAATATGCTAAAAGTCCTAACCCCCCAAACCTCACAAGATGACATCATGTGGAAATATAGTTGTTGTAGATAAACTGTGGTTAGCTAAGATGATGCCATTGGGGTGGGTCCTAATCCAATATGACTTGGTGTCCTTATAGAAGGGAAATTTTGAACATAGACTCTTACACAGGGAATATTATGTTAAGACACGCAGAGAGAAAGTAGCCATTTAATGGATGGAATCAAAGATTGGAGTGCTGCTCACAAACCAAGCACGCTGCCTACCAGAAGGTGGTAGAGGCAAGGAAGGATCCCCCTTAAAGACTTCAGAGGGAGCATGGCGCTGCCAACACCTTGACTTTGGACTTTCGGCCTTCAGAGTCCAGGTGCGCCTCCAGCCGGAGGAGAATTTTGAGAAATGAATACTTTTCATGTGGAGGATGAGTCCTCATCCCAATTTATCCCACGTCCCAGGAGGTTTCAATCTCGCATGCATGTTAGCATCAGTTTAACGGTTATTTTTAACATAGCCATGCCTGGTTCATGTTTTATAACAATTTAATCAGGATCTTTCGTGACCAGACACTGATATATTTAAAAATCCCTAGCTAATTCTAAAGGAGCTACTGAAATATATATGCAACAGAGTCTTACTAATTACAAGAATAATCCAAATTAAGGTACTTAGAAAGGTAATTTTATTTCTTTCACACGCAGCACATAACCTACATTCTAAGTGTTGTTACACATTTGAAATTCATTTGGTTTTGCTGCAGTAAGTAGATAACCACTCATAATGAGTACTGCTTGTGTATAAACAAACTAATCTAGAATCCTCACAATAAAATGAATTCTGTCTCATGACACTAAACAGTCATAATATTTTTCTGTAAGCCTTTTCTTTCTCAATAATCATTGCATGAATAATACAAATGAAAACTTCTGCAGTCTGGATCAAGTTAAAAATCTGAATAGCGGGAATTTAACACTCCAGAAGTGTTAGAAGTCTTATTTGAAAGATTCCGTTTATATCTTCGAAATCCAAAATGAATGTAGCATTCCAGATACCATATACATGTTAATTTATTTATTTATAAATGCATAAGTACAACACAACTAACAATGATAAACATGTCACTATGACAGCATATTCTCACATATTTCGAGGTATAGCCCTCCTACGTTACTCCTTCACCTATAAACATGCTGTTATCAACCTTTTCTTTTTTAATTTAAATTTAACTTAAATTTGCAGTATGTCAACAACCTTGACCAGAGATTTACAAATGTTGATACTCAGGGAGATTTTTTTAAAATGATAATTTGTCATGTTGAATTCAAACTGGCTAAATCTTAGAAAGCCTATATAAAAAGAAAGATCTGTGAGTCAGAGCTGAAGTATGAATATTAGTGAAATTCATGTAAGTATCAATATACATCTGATGGTATTTTCAGAGAGCCTAATATTGTTTCAGTAACAAAGAAGGCTACATTTGAAAACAGGGTTGAGTTTTGATTTAAAGTTTCAAAATATGTGAAATGGTTACACAAAGAATCATATTACAGATTAACAGCATTTCCATTTACATGCAATGATAAAATTATTCTCTGTAGGCCCCCCATGAGGATATGCTTTTCTATCAAAATAAATGCATTGACTTCATAAATTCAGTATGTCATGATGTTTTAAAAATGTTTGGGTGAGATGTAAATTGCTCCTGAACACTGTAGGGGATGTGTTTTTATTTACACTACTAACTTCACAGAGGCTTTATTTGTACTACTGACTTCTAAACTCACAATGAATTTACAGAATTACTCAAGTGCCAGCGTGAACTCAGAAACTTTCAGTCATCTATTTCAGAAAATATATACTCAGTGGTTGCCTCCACATCAGA